>MU832974.1:0-63458 GCA_029204225.1 Diphasiastrum complanatum | reverse complement strand
TTTGACTAAGATCATACAAGATTTTATCAATATTGATTTTCCTATGTAGAGTGAAAATAGTGTCATCACCATGAAACAATTGTAAGATAACTTGAAGTGGAAAGATGAAAATGAATGCACAACCATGTCTTTGAAACCCTTTTGAGTCCAGCTAAACCTTTGTAATGATGAAACTCATATCCATCATGCACTTGAACTCAAACTTGGTAGATGACAAAAAACTTGTATCTCCCTTCTGTGATTTCCAAGGTCCAACTCCATCTTCCTCAAGCAATGCACATGCACTTGTTGTCTTCCTTTTCACATTTGCAAAGAGCAATAGTGATGCTCTTTGCCAAAGACCAAAAAACCTCACTAGGATTTTGCATAACATGACACAATGGTTAAGTTTGATAAACATAAACCAAATGAGGCTCTCAAATGGTTTTCATAAAGAATATTGTTCTCAAGAATGATTCATTATCCTCTATAGACCTCACAACTAGCACCCATAGGATAGATCAAAGCAACTATCCATGCTTGACCTGTTTAAGGATATATTTTGCATATTTTACTTATTATTAAAAGTAAAAATAGCATGGTGAATCTTACATATTCCCCAAATATGATGAAAATGTAAGACAATGTGTCCCCCCCCCCCCCCCCCCCCCCCCCCCCCCCCCCCAAGTCCACAAACCAATGAAGAGATAGCATGACCACCAACATGCAAAGAATAGAGACAATGTTGATTCTAAATGAACTTGAGAGTACATGAGATCGCAAGAGTAGAATGATCACCAAAATTTCCTGCATACCACCTCTTGAATGCTAGTCCGAGTCTTTCCAAACCATCGTTGATTAGATCTTTGATCACCACCAATCGCATGACAAGATCTTCCTCTTTTTGGTCCACACCAAGATCCACCAAATACCTATCATTAGTAGAATACTCGAAATAGAAGCCACCACATAAAGATTAGTAGAAAACAATTCTTTGCTCTAGAGATGACCAGCATGAGGTACCTCATCCTATTCTCTCGATTTACCATAGCTATGTTCATAAAGAACAAGTATGAAGCATTCAACTGTTTCAGAGAATATAAACAGTTTGATAAAACTCAAATGTTGAAACATGTCAACTGAGATGTCGTCTTCCTTGAAGACCAATTCTATGATTTTAAGTAGAAGCAGCAAATGTAGGAGTTTGTTCCAACAACTCCATTTACCATTGATAGCCCTGGACTTGAGACTGTTCAACCACAATCGGAAGATATCCTTGTCATTCACCCAGGAGAAACATCTGCTCAGGGACCTACAATTTGAAGATCTCTTAACCTGATCGTTTTGTCCCTCAAGCGTTAATTAGTCAAGATGAACCTGCCACTTTTGCAGAAGCATTGTCAATGTCAGATGCAGACAGATGCCATGGACACTGAGTACAGCTCATTGATGAAGAACAAGAACTAGAATCTTGTTAATCATCATGCAAGTACAAAACTAATTGACACTAAGTGGATATTCAAACTAAAGCTTAAGCCAGATGGATCAATATCCAAATGGAAAGCACGATTGGTGGTTAAAGGAGCAAGTTTACATAATAGATTACATTGACACTTTCAGTCCAGTGGTGAAGCATCAATCTATTCGAACCTTGCTGGCTATAGCTGCTGCAGAGGATCTGGAAATTCATCAGATGGACATTTAGACAGCATTCCTTCACAAATATATACAAGAAGACAAATTCATTTATCAACCAGAAGGTTACGTGTGAAAATTGTCAACATTTCCTAGCTAGTTTGAGGCTTAAATTGGCAATTTTTGTACATAGTTTTGGATCTAGCATTTCACACATGTGAAAGAGTCCTAGATACCTTTATTTTAGTATATATTTCATGTTGAATATGTCTTAAACTCCAAGACCTTCGAAATGACACCAAAATCATGTTATTTGGACATATAGGCCAAAATTGGCTATTTTAGGCTACTGGTGCCCTAACTTTGGGTCCTAGGTTCTAGAGAGAGGAGAGAGAGTCATCTCTCTCACCTATATTAGGCTGAAATTCGTGGAGAATGGGTTGGAGAAACTTATTGTATTGTTGAGAGAGATCAATAGATCATTGTCACAGTTTCTTCCTCCATTGAGAGCATTGCTTTGTGTATTGTCTTCAAGCTTTTGTGTATGATCTAAAGAGGTTTCCATAGATGGTAGGATACTATTGTAGGGCTGATATCTGTTGTTTTTGGCTGCCATCAGTACCTTTTATTAGTTTCTTTTGTCTCTTGAATGCTTTGTCAAGTTCATGTGAATCAAAGGTAGCATTAGGATGCTTTGCCATTTCTAGCTTTTGTAGCTTGTTGTGCAAAGATCTTAGCCAAGTATTTTGGGAGTTTGGATCCATTCAAGATCCACTTTTTTTACATGGTATCAGAGCTAGTTGGCTGCTATTTCTAGTAAGGTTTCCATTTATGGTGATATTTGGATGTTTGATCAAGTTCTAGCATGATTATGCATTGCATTGTTGATCAAATCTTACTAACCTTTGTTTTGTGAGTTGAACTTGTGGATCAAAAGCATATTTCAGGTCTATTGAAGATTAGAGGTTGAAAAGAAGCTATTTTGGATTTGATCATAACACCTAATCATTTGTTGATTGTGAGGCTTGTGCATATTCAATACTAACAATGTTCTGTTCAATGTATTGTTGACAATCTCCACTTCTATGGATGAACACTCTCCTTTGTGGATGAACACTCTCCTTAAGTGGATGAACCTTCTCCTTAAGTGGATGACAAATACTCTTTGAATGATTTTGTATTTCTCCAAAAGGCTGAGCAAAGCTCCCACTTGGATGAAAGATCCCCTTTTGTGTGAATAGATTGTCAACAATCTTTTGCATAAAATTTTGGTGTACTTTGTTGAGCATGTAAGTAATTCTCCTAATGTAATTTGATTGGAGCATTTGCTGGAAGGTTTTAACCATTATGCAAATGTGTTTTCAGGTTCTTAAAGCTTGAGGAACATTCTCATGTGAAGTGATCTTAGATCTACATCTAAACACCAAGATTTGACAAGCTAGTGAAGCTAGTCTTGTGATTCACTAAGTGTGTTCTTTCATTCACCTCTAAAGCTTGTAATTATCACTTGCTAGAGTTTATAAACTTTTAGAAGTGTGGTTTACATGTGGTTTTACAGGTTGAATCAATATCTTAGTGTGTTGATCATATGTTGATCAAGTTTGTTCAATTCTAGGTATTCTTGGCAGCCTAGTCTTTTGTATTTTCTAAGAATGCAAGTAACTCTTCACACCATAACTTGATTTGGTCACTTGTTGCAAAGTTTGAGAGCTTAAGCAAGAGTGTGTTCAGGTTGGTTTGAGTTTGTAATCCATGCTTAGTGTGTGCAAAGTGTTGCATGTGTTTTCAATCTTCCTTTCTATGCTTGGAAACCAACCAGGTTCAAGATAGAAGTGTTTTAGGGTCCTAGATCTTCTGAGATCTCCTTATCCATCATTTGTTGAGAGGAAAGTGAGTGCTAGGTGCATTAGGACAGAGCCTAAAAGATAAAGAATCATTATATTCATGGCTTCTAATGGTGGGATCATGTTAGAAACTAATGATAGGCTGAGTTCATCAAACTACTCTACCTGGAAAGTGAGGATGGAATCCTTACTTGAGTTGAATGAACTCATGGACATAGTTGCAAGAACTGAAGAGAGACCACCCATAGCTCAAGAGCAACAAAGGTTTGAGGGCTCTTCATATCATTAAAATGAATGTTACCAATGAACTTCTCAAGGAAGTTGGTAATAGTCAAAGTGCAAGTGAGGCATGGAATGCCTTGAAGAAGCTCTTTGAATCAAAGTCCACATCTAGGGTATTGACCCTAAGGAGGCAAATATTTTCTAGTAGACAAAGAGAGGGTGAAAGTGCTCATGCATTTGTCTTGAGTGAGGAAGATCTCAAGTTAAAAGGGAGAGATGAATGTGAAGTGTTCAAAGTAGGATGTACTTTGAATGATGCTTTTGTGAATGATAGTGAGGGTTCATTATCATTACCTATATCATTGATTAGAAGTCCAGGTTTGACAAGAAAAAGTACATCAATCATTCTTATGTTGAAGGAACTATGTATTTTTTCATGGCTTCTAATGTTCGAGATTCTTCCATTTCTTATGATGCAACTATCAAGAGGGAGATTGCTAACTTTTGTGGTGTGATCATTAAGAGGGAGTCTTGTGAAGGAAAGGGAAAAGGAAGAGTGACTCTTGGGAAGATTCAAGGCATGGATCTTACATCTCTTCATCAACTCAAAGGTTGCTATGATTGTGGTGGAGTGTTCATGCATGATCAAGATGGCAAAAGGTTGGATGAAGAAGACTACATGGAGCAACTCAAGTGGCAATTTCTCCAAGGCAAGAAAGATCTCATTGGAGAGCTCATTGAGGTCTGGTTTGAGCTCAAATGGACTGGTTTGATTAGGTTTGATACTCAACTTCATCTACTCTACTTCATGTTGGATAGAATTGTAGAAATCTATCTTTTGGTTTATGATCGTGACATTGTTATCACTAACTATAGTGAAAGGTTGAAATCAAGCAATGATGAGATCTTGTGGGATGTTAATCATGTGTTTAAGAGGGAGTATATTCAGAGGTTCAGATCTGAAGATGTTTATAAATGCAAAGTCCTTGATGTTTTATTGGAAGATCAAGATGTTGATCTTGAATTTCTACATCAACACCAAGAGGCAAGTAGCAATTGGAAGCTAGTCAAAAGCATCAAAGGGGAGCCACATGGGCAAACCATTTTGGATATGTTTTTACAGGTTCTTGAAGGTTCAAGTAAGGTTCTTGGAGCAGCAAGGAAGTGTCCTTTTACTCTACCTTATTTGTTTAATCTCATGTATGAACATTGTCATGTCAATGTGTTGGAATTGTCAAAATTCAATGAAACTAGTTCCATAGTTTTGCATCCTTTGGATATTGGAGATGGAATAGTTATCATTGTTGGCTCTTATGATCAAGCACATTCATTCATTCAATGAAAGATATTGAAGTGGTCAATATGTTTACTTTTGGGCAAAGTTCAAGATCTAGCATCCTAGTGTTGGCAAATTGGCAAATTGTTGACAATGTAGGATCAAGGGTTGTATGCAAATCTTGTGGAGATACTTCAAGTATTTCAAGTTCAGGTTTTGCTCATTCAAATGGAGCAGAGAACACATCATTTCGGCATTCATTCACTCAAGGGCTTTCATGGATTGGAGATCTACAAAGGCAAGGTGGTGATGGAGGTTCATTCATGGAGATACATGGTTCTCTTGTGATGAGTCCAAGAAAATCATTTTTCCAGCAAGTGGAGTCACATGTCCTCATAAAGAGAGTAGATCAGATGGTTCTATCAAGAGAATTGGTAAGGGAGATAGTCACAAGTAAAAAAGAAGAGAAGTATGTGAAGAGTTCAAAGTAGGTTGTACTTTGAATGATGTCATTGTGAATGATAGTGAGGAAGAATCATTATCATATGAGTCATTACCTAAAACATTGAGTAGAATTTCTTGTTTGAAAAAAGAGAGTACTTCAATCATCCTTATGTTGAAGGTACTAATCATTTTTTTCATGCCTTCTAATGTTTTTGAGGTTTCCACTTCTTATGATGCAATCATTAAGAGGGAGCCTTACGAAGGAATGAGAAATGGAAGATTTGTTCTTGGGAAGATCCAAGGCATGGATCTCACATATCTTCATCAACTCAAATGTTTCTATGATTATGAATTGATCACTCATGATCAAGATGGCAAAAGTTTGGTTGGAGAAGACTACATGGAGCAAATCGAGAGGCAATTTCTTCAAGGCAAGGGAGATCTCATTGGTGAGCTTATTGAGGTTTGTTATGGACTCAAGAGGTCTGGATTTATTAGGTTTGATGGTAATCTTCACCTACTCTACTTCATGATGGATGGAAAGTTTGGAATCTATCTTTTGATGTGCCATCAATGGCATTGTTTTCACTAATCTTTATGGAAGATCGAGATCAAGCATTGATGAGATCTTGTTGGATATAGATCATATGTTTGAGAGAGAGAGTATTTCTAGAGCTTCAGGTCTGAAGATATTCATATCTTTGATATCTTTGATGTTCAAGAGAAAGGTAAGCAAGTGGAAGCAAGTCACTTTGCTTTACTCACATGTTTTGGAGAATCTTCTTGTGTAGATGATGTTATGCAAGTGGATATTGGTTCTCATGGTTTTCATGCTGGAAAAGCAAGTAATGGATCTGAAAAACAAATATTGTTCAATGACTTTTATGATCAAGAGGCGGATCAAGAGGTTGGTCTCAAAGGGCTTCAACAAACAAAAGGAAAGGTGGCAATTTGGAGCTAGTCAAGAGCATCAAAGGAAGGTAATTTGGCAAAGATGTTATGAATCTATTTTTGAAGGTGTTTGAAGACTCAAGTAAGGTCAAAGGAGTAGAAAGGAAGTGTTGTTCAAGTTTACTTTACTTGCTCTATCTCATGTTTGAGCTATTTCATGGGAATGTGTGCAAATTGTCAAGATATGGACAAACTAGCTACATTGTCTTGCAATATCTTATTGTTGGAGTTGTAATAGAATTCTTGGCTGGTTTGCTGATGGAAATGAAGCTATTGGAGGTTCATTATATCACTCATCCATGATCAAGTTCTCAAGTGTTGAGCTACTTGATGCCAATGTTTGGAGATTGTCAATTTTTGGTGAATTCATGGTCATTTTCTTGTGTCATGTAAACCTTGAAGATGGACTAGTGCAACCTACTTGGTTTATGGAGCCATGTGGTGCTGGATTTGCATCATTGATGTACTCACCTACTCATGGATTTCCAAGGTTTGATGGTTTCTTGTGGCAAGATGGAGATGGAGGCTCATTCATGGAGTTTTATGGTGGAGACATATCAAGAAAGGAAAAACTTGGAGGAGACAAGCAAGCAAATGGTCATCGCTCACATTTATTGTTTGATTGCTGTAATTTTCCAGAGAGTTCAAAGTTTGAAACATGGGGGAATCATTTCATTTACATTCTATTTGGTTCTTCATGTTACATCTTGATGTGTAAAATTGATGTAAGAAATAGTGAAGCATCCAATTTGGACACTATTCTCTATATCAATTATAGAAACTACTTTAGAACATTAAAAAAGAGATCTATACTTAGGATGGAGATCATTCTAAAGTTGGATCAAAGTAGTATGGCTAAAACTATGCCAAAACTAGTTGAAGAGGGAGTGTGAGAGATTTCAACTAGTTTATTCTACTTTAGTCATATTTTGGTAAATTGTCAATATGAGGCCAAAACTCATTTTAGGCTTAGAGATAAACTTTCTCAAGTTATATTAGAGTAAAATAATTCAATAAACACTTTTTGAAAGTGTGGGAAAGTTGGTAGTCGAGTTTGAGAGAGATTCAAATTTGAATGTTGGGTACTTTGAATCTAGACCCAAAAATACATTTTGGAGGGAAAGCTAAGTGGCCAAATAGGGTTTGGAACTTCTATAAAAGGATGTAACTCATGGAGAGACACACCTTCTCTCTTCTCTCTCTCATTTCATCATTATACATGGTTCTCTTTGGGTTCTACTCCTCATTGGTGCACTCTCTTGATGATATCTTGCAATCTTGTGTGTAGAATGTTCATATTTTGTTTTTTTTTTGGTTTCACACGTGTGAAATACAATAGGGTACTGTAATTGTATGGACAACAACTATATTTTATGTTTTGGTTCATGTTTGATCAAGTTCTATTAGAGTTTGCATCTCATTTTGTGTGTAGATTCTGATTTTTCTACATTGTTTGCTCCTTATTGTAACCAAAGATCAGGGACATGGATTGGATCTTGAATGATCTAAAATCCTTCACATAGTCTACAATGTAAAATGTCGCAAAACGTGGGTAATGTGGAAGGATCGACTGATATCGAATTAGTAGAGCACTAATAGAAACAACAGCTCTGATATCATGTCGAAAATCCGTGAGTTATCAGGAATGGGTTTTGATAGAAACAGAATGTTGATACCAAATCGAAAATTTGCGGAATAGCAGCATAAGTCAAGCAACGAATGGTTGCGGATCGGAAGAACGTAAGCTAGTAGCAAATAATCAAGATGGATAATTAGTAACAATGCGCAATAGAAACAATATAGTAGTGTAGACAAAATTGCACTCTGATTGATTGAAAATTGAGTACAATGGCTTGAAGCAAAATTGGCTTCAGTTGGTTGGTCATTGAGTGTAATTACACTTGCTTCAGAAGTTTTTCTTGAATAATATCTACATCTTCTTATTACAATCAATCAATACCTTACAATCATTAAAGTCTATCTACTACATTTATTACAACCGTCATAGTAATTGTAAATGCATGTACAAAGTAGGCGGACCATCAACGCCGCATCGTGGGTCGGATTTTTCTAACCGACAATATCGAAAAATATATAGAGACTCGGGAAATATACAATGACTCGAGAAATTACGAGACTGACTCGAAAAATACGAGTCCAATCGAGTCGATCCGGTATCAAGAAATTATAAAACATACGAGTCGAGTCGATCCGGTATCGAGAATTTATGAGAAATGTGAGTCGATCTTCTACTTTAAAAAAATTTGAGTCTTCTTTTCTGGTTTTCTGGTATAATTATATATAGTTGTCAGGATGCTCATTACTGAATGGATTTGGGCTTTGAGCATTGAAATCCAACATATTGAGCAGAGGATGAGCTCCATATTGTCTAGTGATAGTCGACAATCATCGAAGGTGTCGAATGAGTCGAGTCGACTTGTTTGCCCTTGAAAAGATGTCGATGGAGTCGAAGTCATCGATAGACTTCGGTTGAGTCGGTGAAGTCGACCTCAATGAAGATCCTACTCTGCTTCAAGTAGTTATATGTACAAACTGTTCGACTTATGCGAGTAAGGTTGTTGTCGTTGTAGAGAGAGAATATCTTGGTGCTCAGGAAACGAGGTGAGTAGGAGTGAAGATTAGCCTTTAAAACTGATTTAGGCTTGTCCTACACTTTGTCAGAGTCATGTCCTTAACTTTTGAGGCTCTTTGGAGAAAGCGAAAAGTGCGACATTTTGTCAAGTGAAAAACGCGACTCTGCATATTTGCTTGCAAATCCTGACAGACGAAAAAATGCAAAAACTAACATCGCATTTTTACACGAGATTTCGGACGGGAAAAAGCTTCGCCAAAAATGAAAAACCGAAGCCACCAAGGTAAAACTCCATGTATTTCCTAACAGGTGAGAAAGCCGAAGTGAGAGAAAATGAAATGCGACACTGTGGTAAAACTCCGTGTAATTCTATAGATTGTGTAAAAACACTTATAAAACTGTAGATTGTAAAAGAACGAGGAAAAACCGCAGAACCGGATAAAACAATGGATGAAGATAAAAACCGATTAGTCGACTGGTAAGAAGGAGAATAATCCAACAAAAAGGACACCTATGGAGCGGAACTACCCAACAAACATGAAATGGCTAGTCAATAACCTAACTACTTCACCCTCATGCCATGGTGAATGAATGCAAGAGAGGAGGGGCTCCTGGCTTCAAGGATAAAAGAATCCAATAGGTAGATGGGCGAGTTGCCACTAGTATATATTCTCTCCCATACCAATCCTGCCAATGTAGAAAAACAGCTTCTACATACAAAATGAGACGCAAACTCTAAGAGATACTGACCAAACATAAACCAAATGTTTGTTGTCCATACAATTACAGTACCCTACTATATTTCACATGTGTGGAACTGAAAATAGCAATAAATATGATAACATCATGAGAGTGCACCAATGAGTAGTAGAACCCAAAGAGAACCATGTATAATGATGAAATGAGAGAGAGAAGAGAGAAGATGTGTCTCTCCATGAGCTACATTCTTTTATAGAGTGTCCAAACCCTATTTGGCCACTTGGCTTTCCCTCCAAAATGTAAACCCTACTATTTTTGGGTCTAGATTCAATGTACCCAAAGTACAAATTTGAATCTCTCTCAAACTCGACTACCAACTTTCCCACACTTTTAAAAAGTGTTTATTGAATGTATTTTAAAGTAATATAATTTCAAAAATTTTATCTCTAAGTCTAAGATGAGTTTTGGCCTCTTATTGACAATTTACCAAAATATGACTAAACTAGACTAAACTAATTGAAATCTCTCACAATTCGCACATCGTCTTCAAGTAGGCTTCCATCATAGGCAATCCTTTCACTATTTCCAATTTCCTCATCAAGCTAAGGCTTCCTAGGTTTAAATAACCAAGCCTTTTATGCCAAGTTCAGTTTGCGATGGAATGGACTTGATAAGTCCATGTTGCCCGTTGATTGTAAAATTCAACCTGTACAATCTAGTGTTGGGCTCCCTTATACCATCCGCAATAACTTTGAACTTTTGGTTCACATTCTTCACACAACAACGATTAGGACAAATTCTACTTTCAAATTTTGATCAGTAATGACATCAATGGAAAGTAGATTTTTCTTCAAACATGGTACATAAAGTACCTCGTTGATCGTCTTGCTTTTGCCATCAGGTAGTTGGATGGAAACGGTGCCTATCCCCTTGACACATCACCATTTTCTTGTGAAATAGACATTCCATTGTCCAACTCTTTCCAGCTATTGAACCAATCTTTATTACCTATCAGGTGTTTTGTGGCTCCCGAGTCAATGTACCACACTTGATCATCTTGATTGGATGACAATGCTGATATGAAGATGCTAGAGTCTTCAATTTCACCTTCGTCGACAAGGTTACCCGCCTGCTTTGGTTTCCCCTTGCTTGATTCCACCAAAAAATGTCAACACTCACTTTTCCAATGGCCCTTTTTGCCACAATGGAAGCATTTGCGTTTTTTCTTGGTCTTGCTGGATGATCCCTCATCCTCCTGAGTCTTGGCGAATTGCTACTTAGACTTCTTCTTACCCTTGTCTTTGCCTTGTTTTTGGCGTGTCACAAGTGCTTGATCATCAGTACTTTGACATCTAGGTGTCACCATCTCTCATCGTTGCTCCTCCTGCATCAAGATTCCTATGAGCTCGTCAAAGGTTGATAATCTTTCTCTTGATGCTATATCACTTACAAACATCTGATAAGGTTCTGCAATGCCACACAATGCATTGTGCACCAGCTCAACATCACGTATGCGCTCACCAATAGAATGCAGTTCATCCCTCATTGTCTTGATTATGGTCATATGAGTCTGAATGTGCTCTCCTTGCTCCATTCGGGCACTATTCAGCTCTGACTTCAGAAACACAATCCTTGATGGATTTGACGTCTCAACTGCTCCTTTAGCACATCCCATGTTTGTCTAGGTGTAATGGCATCACTTATGTGGGTAATAATGTGGTCTTTCACTGACAAATTGATGAAGGTCAAAGCTCTCCTCGCCTTCCTGTCAAACACTTTAATGTCCACTTCATTTGGCGGTCTTCTTTCATCCCCTATGATGACATCCCACAGTTCATTCTCTATCAATATGTTTCTCATTCTGAATTTCCACACTGCATAGTTGGAAATCCCGTCCAATTTGCTATTTTCACTCAAAATGGACTCTCCCATGTTTGTCATTCCAAAACTGCCTAAAACTTCAACCGTTGGCTAAAAGAAGTGTTTTGAGTACAATGGCAATGTCAATAACTTGTTCTGATGACCTGCTAAAATTTCACACCAGGGCGTCCCGTTGCTTAGGTGGTGTTTCGCAAGCCAAGTCACTTTCCAAACATGAAATGCTTTTTACCTCACACTCTTGACTACCCGCTTTCTGAAGGGGCAAAAGAGATTTGACATCCACTGAGTGCATTCTCCACTACAATCACTCTGTTTTGCGGTACCGTACTTGTAGGTACAGTCTGGGTGCCCTTCGTTTGGAGTCCGTAGCCTTTCGTTTGGCCCAAATAAGCTAAAGGAGGTGAAAATAAGGGCTTTTTGCACTTTTGAACTGTTTCTTCACCTTGAAGAAACTTCACACTTCAAGAACTTGGGACCCAGCTCAACTTTCAGTATGAAATTTTTTAATGAAGTTGAAAGCTATTCTCCCTTTCAACAAACTTTGGGTTCCTTCAAAACGATCCTAGCCGTTCACTCAAAAGCCCTTTATAATGGCCACCCGATCCTCATAGTATCTTGACCATTAGTCTGATTAGATCACCATCTAACGGTTTAGATCGATCTTGTGTACCAATGGGTACTCCATGGGTAGCTGAACCCTTCAACACACTAGAAGAACACTTATGTTCCATGTGCATGACCTATCTGTTTCTCCTTTGTCCACGGCCGCGCCTTCCCAGTTGTTTCTGCCCTGATCAATTTCGATTTTCAACTGAGTCATTATAGATTTCCACAAAATAAATGAATTAAGTAGTATAAAAGGTTTGATCATTCTCCAAGAGAGAGAATAATATCTTCTTTTGTATGATAAGTGTATGTAAGAAGGTGAATGGAATGTGATGTGTAATATTCAACAATGAATACTACAGTGACATATCTGGTTATCCAAAGATATTTGGATAAATTGGCATCCACGAACACCAATGGTGAAACGATTTGGTCAAGGTCTGTGATTATAAATGTTACTTTATCTTCCAGGCTCTTAGGATATCAGTTAAGCAATCAGATCAGACAACAACTAGCAAATAGATTCATCAAACAGAATCGAATTGGCTAATGATTCCTCTTAATCGAACACAGAAAATTAGTTCTTATCACAAGAAGCAAACAGAATAGAGCATCAAACAAGTTCATTATCTAAACACATAGCTCATTCAGAATTGAAAGAAGTTCTGCTTATGGTTATGCTTAACAGCTTTGGCTAATTCCCTACACACATTAGTTAGAATTGTCGCTCTCTAGTGACGCCTGAAAATCCAAGTTAGAGAAACTGAAATTCAGTAAGAAATGAAAAGTATGTGTGATGCAGACAAGCAAGTATCACAAACAATTACAGATCGTTCAGAGTGTATTCACTCAATTGATAAGAAGTAATGTTGTAAGAGATGACATAGGGAAAGAATGCTCAAGCTTATAGAGACTGGCTCTCTTCTCTCTATTGATACTCAAATTTGTGCGTATGTACAATGACACAAATTGTCGACCTTATAGGAATGATCACTGGCCTGAATGACGTTTACCAACCGTTAAAATTTCGGTTGAGATCCACTAATGTGTCTCTATAGAACGTCGCACAAAATGTCGCGAGTTCTAACCTAAAAGTGAATTTACAAGATGCAAATAGGCCTTTACATGAATTTAGGCACTATAGCACATTTACATGTATAAAAATTGAAAATTTTTATATTATAAAACAATAACTTTGCATAATGTGGAATCATGAGGCTCCACATATCCCCTTCTCAGTTGTGCAACGACTTGCAGACAAATTCTTAGATTTTCCTTTGTCGCTTCCTGCTAGCTGGCTTTCTATGGAAAATTGCTTTTGCTCGGGCTTCATTTTCTTCATTAACTTGTTCAAGAGTCATCCCTTTTGTATCAAGGAAGTAGTTATTCTTCTGATTGTAATCTTCTTGAAAAGATAGATTTGGATAACCTCCGATTTCACGATTTCCAAATGGTGTCAGAAGGTTGTCAATCAATGTATTATTTACAAGATGAGTGTACCAACTATCCTCAAACAAGATTTCAGACATCTCAGCAGAAGGGACAATTAGTGAGAGGGCTGCATATGTATAATCTGGAAATTTCTCTTTAATGTACAATTGTCAAATGGATAGAAGTGCATAGGGTCGATCCTGTATCTCCCATGAGATACACAGGCTCCCAATGTTACTTCAGCACTTATTCGCCATAGAATTGCCTCTTCGGCCTGTTTCTTATAAATCTGGTTGCCTTTTCTAAGCATGTCTGCAGAATTCTGCAACTGGGTAACAGAGTCCTGGAGTTGCCTTTAACTTGCTTCGGCACTCTCCTTGTCGGCAATTGAGTCGTTGAGTTTGTCGTTTAGCTCCTTGTTACTACTCCGCAAAGTGGCTCGTGCATGTCTTTCCTCTTGCAAAGAAGCCTGCAGAGTCTAGATCTGCTGCTTGAGCAATATATTTTCATTTTTAAAAGCATTAGACTGCTCATGAACTGCTTCAAGTGCCTCCAACATAGCATCTTGTCTACCTTTTGCTTCTTCAAGAGATATATCTTTCTTTATTAGTTCTACTTGAGCTACTTAAAGTTCTTTGGTTTTCAACTTCAGTTCAGTTTTGACCTCATCCAATTCTTCGTTCCTCTGGATTAGGTCTGTTCGAATGGAATCATATTTTGCTTCGAGCTTCCTCGAGACTTTCTCCAGGCTGACAAAATGTTGAATGGCTGTCTGTGTGTCTGACAACAACATGCCAAAAGTCTTCAAGTATAATTTTTCATCCAGGACTGGTGGCTTGACATCACTTTCCTGCTGAATATAAGGAATTTTTTCATCTTCGTTTGTTGGCTCTTGCTGGATCTCATCTCGGATGTGCTCCTGCTCAACAATAATCTCTGTTTCTTTTTCTTCTTCAGCTTCTCGGCTCCTTTCTACACTGGAAAGCGGCTTATACTAGGACGATGGAGAGGACATTCTCACCGAGCTTTCTTGTTGTTGTCTTGATAAAGATGATGCCATCTCGGTGGTGGTCACTTTTGATGTTTTCATTTGTGAATCACCCTCAATTAAAGGGGATAATTCTGGCAGCACCGGTGCAATTTTGATAACTTCCTACATAGTTAGAACATCAGCATGCATACATATAATACCTAACTGCAATTCAAGCCTAGAAAATTGATTACTCTTTACTAATTTACAAAATTGCTTAAAAGCAGATTGTCCGAAGGTGATGGATTTTTCGTTCAAAAGGCTCTCAACAGGTATCCCATATTTGTATTAGAAATGGTATACTCTTGATCCAGTAAGAATATGAAAGCAAGAGCGAATTTCACGAAGCTCTTGAGATTGGGGTCTATGATATATGAAAGCTTATATCCCCTTTTCTCCAGATAAGCTTCCTCCTGAAAAGCTCTGCTCCCGGTGATGAAGTCGGGCTTAGTACCAGGCATACTGCCGTCCATAGGCAAACCTAAGGCATGACAATAAAATCTCTCTATAATAATCTCTTGATTTCGGACAATGGTGAAAATATGTCCCTCCTCCGTCTCGTTCAGATTTCGGATTAACTCATGGCACACATTTGTAAGAATTACTGATGGATTGAATTGAAGGAGTCCTTCAATCCGTGCTTGTATGGCTAATGGCTGCAAAACCAGTAAGACTGGTTTTGGATGCATCTTGAACACAATCACCATGACGGTAGTAATGGTAAACTAGTGATGGCGTAAGAGCTTTGATCGTAATAGTTCACGAAATCAGAAAGCAAGAGTGATGGAAAAGAGGTGGCAAAAAAAATAGAAGTGTTTGAGATTTTTGGTATATTGATGATATATTGGCGGATTAGACAAGTATTTAATGAAAGTGTGTCCTTCGTTTTGAAGGTACAAACTGAACAATAAAATATCTAGTCCTAAAAAGACAAAAATAAATAAATAAATAAATAAATAAAATACACAAATACTTTGCTTAGTTCGCAAAAAAAATTTAGCTTGGTATTTATGAGTATTGACTGCAAAAATAAATAATATACACAATCTATGAAACAATGTATATGATGTTGGCAGCGAAGACTGTCGTTTTTTTCGTTAAAATGTATGAGCAAAAAATGATATGGTATGCGCGAAAAATGTATGAGCGAAAATGTCGGATTTTTCGCATATTTCCAATATGCTGTAAACATGGAAACATGATGAAAACAAAGGAGCGTAACAAATGAATATGCAACATACTAGCGAAATATTATTTTCGCAAAGTTCCCGAAGGTAAAAAAAAATGGAACGAAAGTAAACCCCGAAAAATGTGGTGTCGCAAATTTTGCTTTCCCAAAATATTGAATTTACTAACATAGTAATTTCCATAATGGTGTCGCATTTTTTGCAAGGAATATAACATTGATGAAGCGAAGGTGTCGGCATGTTTGCACAAATACAACAAAAAGTATCAATGTAACGAAGTGGTTCCTTTTTTCACACATTTTGCGAAGGTCTTCTGAAGGATTGAAAAAAAGTGTCATTTGGATGAAATGTGAACAATGTCACACATTTCGCTACAACATATGGGTGAAGAATGTGAAGGTGCAAGTGTCGCAAATTTTGCAAACTTCAGTGGGAACTACTGAACCAAAGGTGATGGGTTTTTCAAACTAGATGAAATGTGAATAGTATAGGAAATTTCGCATGTTTCGCAAAAAATTGAACTTGCCATATTCATCGGAAATTAGTCATAGTAGCACTTCACTCTTGAGCCATTTACTCGAGTATCAAGTAAATGTCCTTCAAGATCGGCTAACTGAAGTGATCCATTGTTAAAAACTTCTATGACTTTGTATGGTCCCATCCATTTGGTATGTAACTTCCCAGGAAACAATATGTGTCTGTTATCATACAAAAGTACGTAGTCCCCTCGTTTAATTTTTATTTTTTTTGATAGATTGATCAAAAAAAATATTTCTTTTATTTTGAACTTGTTCAATCTCGATTAATGAAAGACAACGATCCTCCTCCAGTTGCGTCAAAGCTATCATCCGCTCCCGGAGACTATCGTGTTCATCCATTCGCTCTTCATTACTAATGCAAAATGTCAGAATTCGAATTCTATTGGTAATATGGGATGCATTCCATACACAAGATAGTATGGAGTCTACCTAGTTGTGATCTTTTTGGTAGTTCTATATGCCCATAAGACAGATGGTAAGTTCTGATCTATATCAGAAGAATGTGTTTCCGTTACTTTATTCAAAATTTTGCACAAAATTCTGTTCGCCCGTTCTGTAAGCCCATTCGCTTTACGATTGTATGGAGTGGTTTGGCGATGTGTAATGGAGAAGTATGACAACATAGCCTTGATGGCCTGATTAAGGAAATGGGTTCCCCTATCACTAACGAGTTCTAAGGGACATCCATAACGTGTGATAATGTTTTGGAATAAAAACTTTGCTACAGTCTTAGCATCGTTTTAACTGTGGCTTCGGCCTCTACCATCTTGGTAGCATAGTCCGTAGCAACAAGAATGTAATGTCGATGAGTTTTATGAGTGATCAGTTTGATAGGCCCTACAAAATCTATTCCCCACTTCTCAAAAGGTGCTAAGGAAATAATTGGAGTAAGCAGCCAATGTGTCACGAAGCTGGGTTTCCCCATCATCTGACATGCATCTCATTTTTGAATGAATAATTTAACATCTCTATAGATGGTACACCACCAATATTTAGCATTAAGGATCTTTCTTGCAGTATTTTTAAAAGCATAGTGCCCCCTCGAATCTTCCTCATGTAATGCACTTATTACAGTGGTTGTCTTGGAAGATTATCGTCGGCTCCTAATTTATACAATACGTTATTTATAATCGTATATGGTCCTACTTTTGAAAGGAAAACAGTTTTTTGTTGTTTATTGAAACAATCAGGATAAATCTGATCCTGTAAAAAGTTAATAATGTCCATATAAATTGATGTTTCCGATTGAATACGCATTATATGTTCGTCCAGAAATTCATCAAAAATGGGATCAAACTGATTTTTCATTTGGAGGCGGGATATATAATCAGCAATTTGATGATCCTTGCCTCTTCTTAATTCTACTTCATACTTAAACTCATCTAATAACAATACCCATTTAGCTACCCTACCCGAAAGATCAGGTTTATTCACTAAATGTTTCAGTACATCATGATCAACATGAAAAATGAAAGGGTATCCTAAAAGATAATGTCTAAATTTTTTTACTAAATAAATCATTCCTAGTGCTTCACACTCTGTAGCAGAATAGTTATTTTCTGATGCTGCAAGTTGTTTGCCAGCATAATAAATTGGGAAATTTATGTTTTGGTCATCTTTCTGACTAAGCACTACACCTATTGCAAATGATGATGTGTCTTCATATACATGAAACTTTTTAGCCCAATCTGGAGGTCTAACTCCAGTTGCTTCTGCTAATGACTGTTTTAACCTATCAAAAGTCTGCTGATGTTCTTGTAACCAATGATACTCAACAAATTTTTTTAATAAGCTTGTTAAAGGAGTTACTACTATGGCATAATCCTTAATTATCCTACGATAATATCCTGCGTGTCCTAGAAATCCTCTAAGCTCACGTAAATTGGTTGGTTCTAATAATTCTAAAATCATTTTTTTTCTCGATGTCTGCTTGAATGTCGTCCTTCGAAATTTTATGTCCTAACAGGATGCCTTTCCTCATCCCAAAATAACACTTGGCCGGATGCAATTTAAGAGATGTCTCTTGACATCTTCTCAATGTCTTCTCTAATGCGTCTAAATGATCTTTAAGTTGACGAATAGACACAGAAGTCGTCCATGAAAATTTCTAAAAACTTTTGTAAATTTTTTTAAACATTGGAATGTGGCAGGTGCATTACAGAGACCAATGGGCATTCGCGTATACGCGTACGTCTTCCAATCAGTGGTAAAAGTGGTCTTGGATCTATCCTCCTCTTTAATAAAAACTTGATTATAACCTGAGAATCCATCCAAAAAATTATAACGTTCATGACCAGCTACTTGGTCAAGAATAGTATCTGTATAAGGCAGAGGATGGTAATCCTTTGTTGTAGCAGCATTTAGTTTTCTAAAATCTTGGCAAACTCTAATCTTGTCCGTCTTCTTCTTAGGTACTATAACTATTGGTGACACCCACTCACTACTTAGAACATGATATATTATACCCATTCTAAGACATCTATCTAATTCGTCTTTAGGAATACTTTGGATTTAATCTATATTGGCGTTGCCTAACATGTATTGTTCCCTGAATAAGATATATTCTATGTTCTCCCCATTTAACTGGTATTCCTGTTAAATCATCCATCGACCAAGCAAATACATTTTGATATTTCTGAAGAAGTGATATATACTCTTCACGTTCATGGTCTGATTGGTTTTTATATAAATTCAAAATTTTATCTTTATTAATTTCTATTTCTACATAATCCGTCTTATCTACCATACCTTCGGTCAGGCTTGCTCTGGTTCCACCCAGAACTTTTCTCAACTCGGATGATATCAAAATTTTCTCATCCTCGTCAATCTCATAGCATTCTATGAAATTGATCCAGGATTCAGTAGGTCCTCACCCCATTTCAAAAGGTGACCCCTATTGGACTGGCTGTGAGAATGCTTGAAAAAAATATTTGTTTGGTAGACCAATTTATAATAGCATCTGCCTGATATAGCCATGGTCTTCCAAATAATATTGAATATGGTGGTGTATCTACTGGGTTTATGACAAAGAAATTCATAAGGTGAATAGTGACCCGAGGCTCCGCAATTGTAGCACAAACCCCTTATTCTAGGTGGAGGAGTGGAATCTCTTGTCCCTCCTCTACGCAAAATAGTGTACTATTGATCAGTACGTGGTTTTGGTATAATGTTCTTTTGGTTAGAAGGAGTTGCAGTATAAGCTATCTCCTCATGATTATCAATCGGACAGAGGAATAATTCCTCTTCTAAATAGTTAGTTTGTAAATTGGAAAATTTGTCTTAGAATGACCGTCCTTCCCACAAGCGGTACACCAAACATTGGCGTTAAGCTTCGCTTTTTTCTGTTTGGCTTTAATTTCAGACATCTAGACTTTTAAATCACTCATTTCTTTTGCAAATATCTCAACACTCTTCCTTAATGGATCCATCTTTTTTTCGAGTGTTAGAAATATTACATCTCAAATAGAGATAATCATATGGGTCTAGAAAGTCTAAATTCCACTGAATCAATTGAAAACATCAATAGATTCTGAGCCATGTTCACAAAACATATGTGGAAGTATAATTTCATATAAGTATTGTAGTCCTTTAGAACCTAGTTCTGCATTATACGAACCTCAATCCAATTGTCTTGTATTTAAGAAATTTCTAAAATGTAGAGGTTTAAAGTAAAAGAGAAATAAATTTAAGGGCCTCCAGATTTTGTAAATAATGAGTTACCATTTGGGATCGATCTATATCTCATAATTTTTCAAAATACCCTAAACAAAAAATCAATGGAGTTTTTTGTTAGAATTACCATTACAGTATTCACTAACCATCGGTCTACAGACCATTCTCGCAATAGAAATCCCCTTTAGAATCATTGATGTCCCATACCACCAATATTTCTTCCAAGAATTCTTTGCTTCTAGATCTGTTTACCCAAAAAGTCAAAAAGACTATTTGGTTATCCTATACCTAGATATAGGATCAGAATCACAACCAATTTCAAGAGATACTTCTAACCAAATTCTCTCATACTCCACATAACACCCAGTGAACGATATCGCACAATACTGTTTGAAATGCCTCATGAATATTCACTAACCCAAAAGCAACATGAATCTCATCAAAACTGAATATCATATTGTCCTAGATATCCATTATCTATTTTAGAATCAGTAACATAAACTTAATTCTTTTACATGTTAGAATTTCTTGTGGTTGTCTCAATCATTATAAAGAAACACTCTATAATGCCTCAAAAAGGAATCCAAATTATTAGATTCATGTATGGAACACCTTTCATCTGCTTTCACTTACAAGATCCAATTCCAATTGCAAAACATAGATAATTTCATAAATGGATGATCTGACTACCAATGCTAAATTCCCAATTGTATTCTCGCTTGCTATCACCAATACTTCAAGAATTTGAAAGTAGATTAACAAGACTGATCGGCTCGGTCAACCAATCAACTACCCCTCAGGCTTCATCTTTTTTCTCCCTTCCAAATATGGTTCAGGCTGAAAGTCCCAAATTTTGGCTAGGAAAAAGACCAATTTGGAATCAGTAGTGCCTTTAACTACTAATCAGCCAGACAGTTTTGATTGTTCAATATCTAAGTGCCGCACTCAACAACTGGCAAATCCTCTTATGGACCAGCATAGAAACTGTTCCAATAAAATTTGCATTATTCTTGGTCTTTATTGATTCCAACGAACAAGAAATGCTCCCATTAGTTGACAGATTCCAAAATCTTCAACTAAAAGTCAAAGGTAGTGTGACCTTACCAACCTGACTGATTTCAACTCAATAAGTTCATTCACTTTTCAAGAAATTTTAGTTCAATCAATAACCAACGAATTTGAACAAATCCAAAACATCCATGGCTCTTCCAGTACTTTATGTAACTGGGATTTTCAAATTTTGACCTAAACTGTGACAATCAATCTAAAGCATCAATTGGCAGTTTCATAGTTACCATCACATTTCGAAAGGATTCTGAAACATCCGGCATGCATCAGAGATGACATGCAATGATTTCTAAAAGATATCAAATTTTTACGTAAATTGCCTAGTAACTGGGAAATCAGCTTTTTGAACTAGAATTGCCAAAAACAGCTTCATGCATGAAATTTTTTCTGATCAATCTACTGAACATCCATGAAACATGCATCCAAGCATGCAAATAGGTCTATCCATACAATTTCCATCAACAGAAAAGCACTAAACTGAGTTGCATGCATGCATGCATCAGAACATTATGGAAAATTTTCAAATTTTAGTTCAAAAATGGTCAAACTTCCGATAGCCATAACTTTCTCTACGGGACACTAAATTGGTCATCGTAAAGCATAGTACGAAGGGAGAGTAGGTCTACAAGACACCTGACACATCACCTTGCCACCTAGGCTTCACACGTGCGATCAGTAAATGATCCAAATTCAGGTAGGTGGCCGCATTTTTCCAAGGAGGTATGTTCAAAAATCCATCTCCAAGCCAATATGCATCCAATCAGAGATTACAAGCACTCTTATAAGGTTCATTAGAGAGGCATAGAGGTTCTATCAGGTCCAACAAGCAATCATATGCTCAAATCATGTAAAAATTGCATTTTTGGACTCCTTCAACAAGCAAAACTTCAAAATAATGGTGCCTAAGCCTAACACAACCAGATTAGATGCATCAAGGCTCAAATCAAAGGAATCCCATCATATCTTTCAGCTTGTAACAAGATCCAACAGGTTCAGACCACCAATTGAGAGCTATTCATGCTCAAAAGTCCCCAAAAATACACTAGTTTTTGACTTTTTTAGACCCTTAATGGTGTCCCAATACTAAGAAAACTTCAAAGCCTTAGGACAACATCATTACACCTTTGAGAACATGCATGCAAAGTATTGGCCGTGAATTCCCAAAATTAGGCCAAAAACCATTTAAAAAACCATGTTTTTTGACCAATTTTGACCAAAATTTGTGGATCAAGTCAACAATTAAGTGTAATCAGACCCAAATCCCTATAAATCAATTACATGCAAGCACTAAGAGTTCTGATTTCAGTCAATTATGGTTTTTATAGCCCATTTCTAGTCCAATTTCTTTTGGGCTAAAAATCACTATCTAAGCACTCTTTTGACTTATCAACCGACATGCAATCATTAGATCCAATCAATAATGACTATAAAACAACCAGTGAAATCTGGAAAACGTACTAGATCAGTAGCAATGATAAATTCCAAGCAAAAAAATTCAATTCTAGGTGAAAAATCACAAAAATACCGTGGAAAAATCATTGATTTCCCTCAAAATCTATGGAGAAATTCCATATTCATGATCAATAGGCTGAAGTCAATCCAAATTCAGAGAAGCCACTTACTTGGAAATTAATTCCACCACCTGGAAGTACAAAGCAAAGAAGAAATTTCAAAAAATTGGGAAACAGCAAAAAGCAACTCCACATTCTGATTGATGCAAAGCCTTGCTCTGATACCGCTGTTAGGATCACCTAGTGAAGATCCGACTAGATCATGTTGCATGCAACCAAAAGGACACATGTGGAGCAAAACCACCCAAATGGCTGATTAATACTCTAACCACTTTACCCCCATGCCATGGTGAGTGAATGCAAGAGAGGAGGGGCATCTGACTTCAAGGATCAAAAAATACAATAGGTAGATGGGTGAGTTTCCACTAGTATATATTCTCTCCTAGGAGGAGAGAAAATTCCTCTTAGGATCCCCATGCAACCTGAATCAGCAATTGACCTCCTATTCATGCATTATAGCAGTCAAACACCATGCAAGTGCTCTTATGTCCAATTATATGTCTGGGCCCTCATATGATTATTAATTACTTTATCGGCCAAGCCCGGAATGATGAGGCATAACTAATAACCACATACACGGGAGTGACCGGCTATCCATGTCCGGAATTATTCTGAATCTCTCATACTAGACATGAACATAACAGCAGGTGTAGAGAGAAGATCTTGGCAATGAAATCACATAATTGGAATGGGAGTAGAGTGAGTTTCTCCTAGAGGTAATAGCCCTTGCTTTACTTGTGCATGTGTCCATGCAAGCATACAATATTCTCATATATGCAAGTCAATACTATTGATACTCTACACCATATCTCACTTAGAATATGCTTTGCACAAGAACACAGATCATGCTACTTAGTAACACAGACAAAAAACACTCTCCACAGCAAGCTCACATAGCAGTTGTATTTCTCAAAATGAAATTACACTATACATATAGCTGTTCACTCAGGCAACCCATGCATGACCCAGGTTGCCGTTGGCGGGATGCGTGTCCCGTCGACTTGCCTCGTGGCGAGGCCAACTGATCCTTATCCACTGATAGGACCCACAGTATAGTAACACAATGATTCTACTTTAATTCTAACTCTCTCCCTTAAAATAGAGTCTACGTTTTATACAGTCATATACATAGCTTTAAAGTCAACAAACTTTAAGTATAGAAAGCTTTGATCTAAACTTATCAAACTTTTCTCCAGTAAGTGGCTTAGTGAAAATATCAGCTAGTTGTTCTTCTGTGCTACAATGAACAACATGAATTTCATGACTCAGCAGCCTCTCACGTATAAAGTGATACTGAATCTCAATGTGTTTAGTTCTCGCATGGAACACTGGATTCTTTGCTAGCTGAATGCCACTCTGACTGTCGCTATGTAAAGTCATGGGATTTTTCTGCTTCATGCCAATTTCTTCCAAGATTTGTCTCAACCATATAGCTTCATGTGCTGCACTACACATTGCCTTATACTCTGCTTCTGTGGTGGAAAGAGCAATTGTACTTTGCTTCTTACTAGACCAGGAAAAGCAACTACCACAAAACTGGAATACATACCCTATGGTGGATCTACAATCATCATAGTCACCTCCCCAATCCGCATCCACATAGCCACACAACTCAGGTAAACTATCATGCTTCATGTAAATCAAGCCATACTCTGAAGTGCCTTTCACATAACGCAAAATGCGTTTAGCTACCTTCCAATGTGTTTCTGTAGGTGCTGCCATAAACTGACTTACAATGCCAACAACATA
The DNA here is from genome assembly GCA_029204225.1 of Diphasiastrum complanatum. Taxonomy (NCBI): domain Eukaryota; kingdom Viridiplantae; phylum Streptophyta; class Lycopodiopsida; order Lycopodiales; family Lycopodiaceae; genus Diphasiastrum; species Diphasiastrum complanatum. The sequence goes on along the minus strand of MU832974.1, from coordinate 39,081 downwards.
GCATATATCTGGTCTAGTCGTGGTAAGGTAAATCAAGCTCCCTACTAACTATCTATACAACGTAGCATCAAAGGACTGTGACTCATCAAACTTAGAAAGCTTTTTATCTGGTTCAATAGGAGTGTTTACTGGTTTGCAATCTTGCAACCTAAACCTGTGCAGCAACTCTTTGATATACTTCACCTGTGTTAAACCCACTTCATGTCCTTTTTGCCACACTTCTACTCCAAGGCAGTAATGCATCTAGATGGAAAATCTGTCATCTCAAATTGTTCCATGAGGTCTTTCTTGATCATGTCTATCATCTCTTGATTATTTTCCGTAATAATCAAGTCATCAACATAAAGAGCAATCAAAGCAACCATACCATCAAAGCATAAGACATATAGATTTGGATCAGAATGTGTTCTCACCATCCCCTTTGAATGAAAGTAGGCATCAATCCTGCTATACCATGCATGTGGTGCTTGTTTAAGACCATAAAGCGCTTTCTTCAAGCGACATACTTTATTTTCCTGTCCCTTCGCTACAAAGCCTTCAGGTTGATCCATGAACACTTCTTCTTCTAACTCACCATTTAGAAAAGCAGATTTCACATCCATCTGATGCAAAGGCCAACCAAAATGTGAAGCTAAAGCAACAAGTAGACGTAGAGTATTCCACTTACAAACCGGTGCAAAGGTCTCTTCATAGTCGATGCCTTTACTTTGTGTGTACCCTTTGATCACCAATCTTGCCTTGTGCTTTGATATACTTCCATCTACATGATACTTAGTCCTGTATACCCATCTGCAACCAATGGGTTTCTTGCCAACTAGTGGTTCTACTAAGTCCCATGTGCTATGCTTAGCAATTGACTCCATCTCTTCTCCCATGGCCTTGACCCAAATGCCATCATCCTTCGCTTCACGAAAAGTCGAAGGTTCTTTGCTTTGAAAGATTCTAGATAAGAGAGCATAATTTGCTCCATACCTTTCAAGTAGTGTCTTCTCTCTTGTTGATCTTCGTAGCTGTCCCTGGCTAGATGATCCTGGAAAGTCATCCATGTTGCGGCTCTCCAATAATCTCTCAAACCACTTAGGGAGCTTCATGTCAAGTGATCGGCTTTGGTGGAAATGTATCCCACGGTACATCATTCTCCTTGCGTTTGTCACTTGCAACTTCAATCCTTCTTGCACCAAAAGGTTTGTCCCTACCTCTCCAACCTGTCTCTTGAGGTCGACTAGTTGATATGTATCCTCATGTTCATCACTCGGAAGGTCAATGAATGGATCATCATCAGGTGGTATCCTCACTATACCATTTTTCCCACTGGATGTGTCTATCTTCTCAGCATCCTCGTCTTCATACATCTTGGATTTATCAAAGAAAACATCATGGCTTATATGGATTTTGTTTTCCACTGGATCAAAACATCTATAGCCCTTCACACGATCATCATATCCTAGTAAGTGGATCAAATCAAGCCTGATTTGCTTCAGCTAAGCCTTGTACGGACATAGATCTCACATGTGTGAAATTAGCCCTCTTTATTTGAGTGCTACATCTCAAGGAATGATCCAAATTTGATGTTCTATAGCTTGTTGGATAGGTAGTGAAGAGTGGAATGTGTTGCTCAAGTTTTTAAATCATTTTGATTTGTTTTTAGAAGAGTTGAAGGCAATCAGAGAGTTTGAGAGAGTACTCAGCTCATGGCATATGCGAAAGTGAGCACACATCAGTTCTTTTCACCAATTTCATCAATTTTCACTATCAATCAAGTAGAATTGGATAGAAGTGAGTTTTCTGAGGTCTTTGACTTTTCATTTCACACAAGTTATTGTGTCTGAGTTGAAAGTAAGTTCCTAGAGAGTTTATCAGTTCTTTGAAACTCGTGGGAGAGATAGACTTCTTACTTGCATGTGCTTCATTTCTGTGATTGAAGCAAGATCCAAATTCAAGATAGATTGATTTTCCAGTGTTGAGACTTGATCTCACATTCTGTTGCTAGATTTCATAGGTTGGATCAACATCATTAGTGTTAGATCCTAGGTTGAGATAGCAAGCAACATCTTTCAACTTCATCTTTGTCATTACTAGAATTTCTCATAGAGAAGATGTCTTCATCTGGTTCACATTTCTTGGAGCACATTGAGAGATTAACATCTTCCAATTATGCAATGTGGAAGATTAGAATGGAATCATTATTGGTTCTACAAGATGTAATGTACATTGTGAGTGGAGCTGAAGAAGAACCTGCAGCACCTAATGAAGCTGCAACATTCAACAAAAGAACCAGAATTGCCCTTCATTTCATAAAAATGAATGTAACAAATGAAGTGTTAAGAGAGATCAGTACATGCACCACTGCCAAGGAGGCTTGGGACACTCTAAAAACAATCTATGAAATCAAGAATACTTCTAGATTGCTTACACTTAGAAACTAAATCTTTCTAAGTTATTAGAGAGTAGATGAGAGTACTTCATAAAATGTAATGAGAGTAAAGGATCTTCATCAAGAGTTAGCTGGTATTGGAGATGCTCTTAAGAACACTGAACTTGTTCAAGTAGTCCTTAATGGACTTAGAGATAAGTATGGCAATATTGTACAGACTTATGTTGTCAGGGAGGAGCTTCCTTCCTTGGAGACATTGCAAGGTGTTCTCATTGCTAAAGATAGGAAGCAAGAGATCAAAATGCTGAGGATCAATAGACTTTCATTGAAAGATGGTGGAGATGACAAAGCACTCTACATCAGAGACAAGTCAAGAGGCAAGGGCAGAGGTCAACAACACTTCAAGAAGGACAAAGCCAAAGAAGCTGGTGAGGATCAGTCCTCACTAGATGCAACATCCAGTGGCAAGAAGAAGTTGTCAAAGATCAAGTGTTTTTTCTGTGGAAAGAAAGGACGTTGTGCATCAAATTGTTCTAAGAAGAAGAACCAATCTAAGCAAGTAACCTTACTAATGAGGATGAGTGTGAGGGTGTTGAAAGTGAAAGAGAGGATTCTTTAATGATGTCTAGTTTATCATCTTTTCCTTTCAAGAATGAAGAGATCTGGTGGATATATAATGGGGCTAGTTCCCATATGTCTAGTTCTAGAAACTCTTTCATGAATCTCATGCCATATCTAGGTGCAAAAAGATCAATCTATACTGCTAATGATGTAGAGTGTAGAATTGAAAGAATAGGTAGCATTCCACTGCATGCATCATCATCAAAATCTTTTTGTTTGAATGATGTACTTTATGTACCTAGACTAACAAAGAATCTCATTAGTGTAGGATAGTTGTTTGATAGTGGATTGGATGTCAAGTTTCAAGTTGACAAGTGTATAATCTCAAGAGAAAATGAAGTTATTGCTAGAGGATCTAGAATTGGAAAGTTGTACAAACTAGATTCTAGGGAGAGTGCTAACATTTCAGATATTGCTTATGAGACCAAGGTTCATTAGGATGATCTGTGGCATAAGAGATTGGGTCATCTTAATTTCAAAGCCATGCAATCTATGGTCAAGGAGGAAAAAGCTGTTAGACTACCAAAAACACTGGCAACCCTGTGAAGCTTGTGTTTTGGCAAAATCACACAAAAGGTCTTTTCCTAGATCAAACATCAAAACCAAGCAACCATTTGAACTCGTGCACTCTGATGTTCATTTCTCATCAACCAAAAGCAAAGGAGGAGAAAATTGCTTTGTTTCCTTTGTAGATGATTATATAAGATATTCTTGGATCTATAAGATGTCTTCAAAAGCCATTTTTTATGATCTTTTTCTTACTTTCAAGGCTTATGTAGAAAAGCACTTTACTTTCAAGTTAAAAGCTTTGAGAAGTGGCAGTGGAGGTGAATACACTTCCAATAAGTTTAAAGACTTTTGTGAGAGAGAGGTCATACAAAGAGAATATTTTTGTTCTTATAATCCTCAGCAAAATGGAGTTGCTGAGAGAAAAAATAGAACTTTGTGTGAATGGCAAAAGCCATTAGGCTAGAAGCTACTCTACCTAAATTTTTTTGGGGAGAAGCAGTTGCATGTGCAAACTATCTTTGTTTTAGGCTTTCTAATCTTGCAATAGGATGAAAAACACCATTTGAGATGTTCTATAAGAAAAAGCCTAAGGTAGATCATCTTAGGATTTTTGGTTGTGTATGCTTTGTGCATGTACCTTTAGAGACTAGGAAAAAGGAAGATCCTAGTGTTGTTAAAGGAATTTTTGTAGGATATGTATCTACTAAAAAAGCATACAAAGTATATCTTCCCTCTACTGACAAGAATGTTGCTAGTAGAGATGTGATCTTCCATGAAGATTAGAAGTTCAACTTGGATGATGCACAGATCAAGGAGTCTCATGCAAGATCTAAAGTCATCAATCTTGATGCTGCTCAAGAAGTGGTGAGGCCGAGGCTTGACGAGGAGCAACTTCAAGCAACCACACCAAGAAGATCTACAAGAGAGAAATCTGAGCCAAGAAGGCTCACATATGATGTTGAAGGAAGGCAAGTGGAAGGTGAAACTTCCTATCATGCACTTTTTATATCAAATGAAGAGCCTAAGGATGTCCAAGAAGCACTTCAATCCGAGAAGTCGGTTGAAGCAATGACTTAAGAGTTTGAAGCCTTGATGTCAAACAACACATGGGAGCTTCTGGAGCCACCAAACAACATGCATGTAATTGGACGTAAGTGGGTTTTCAGAATCAAGTATAATCATGATGGATCTATCAATAAGTATAAAGCAAGACTTTGTGCCAAAGGCTACTTGCAAATCAAAGGTCTTGACTATGAAGACACCTTTGCACCAGTTGCAAAAATGGTAACAATTAGAATACTCATATCTCTTGCATGTTTTCACAATTGGAAAATGTTCCAGCTTGATGTTTCTAATGCCTTTCTCAATGGTTACCTTGAGGAGGAGATTTACATGGAGCAGCCTCCAGGTTTGTGAAAGAAGGTGAAGAATCAAAAGTTTGTCTTTTGTTCAAAAGTCTCTATGGACTAAAACAGGCACCAAGTTCTTGGTATGCAAGGCTCAACTCCTATCTCATATCACGTAGATATACCATGTTGTGATTGATTGTATTTCTCATATATACTTGTCTTGCTCATTCACTCAGTCTGATCAAATCACGGACGTCTTTGATTCCTTTGAATTTGATCAAACAACGGCTGTCTTTGACACCTAAGGAACAAGCGCTATTTTGTTGCACCATTATTCTAATTCTAAATTGAACCTTCACTCAAACTGATTAACAATGATTCAACACTCTTTGTTGGATGTGCTCAGACTTGTATTTGAACACGCAATTAATTTAACATTCCTAGAACGCACGAAACAGAGAATTATTTTGCATTTTATTGTTCTCTCCAAACCTTTTCTCCATCCGGAGATCAGGCCCCCCTCGTTTCTGCAATGCTCCCACAGTTGGTATCATAGCTCAGTTAAATAAGCCGAGAGTCTTTCCATTTCAATTACTGTCAGTATGTCTCTTACTGGTAACACTTAATCTTCTTCATCTAATGAAGTTAGAATCATTGATAGATTCAACGGATCTAACTTCTATATCTGGAAGTTAAAACTTCAGATGATGCTTACAGATAGAGATATTTAAGAAGTTGTAGATAGGTCAGTCCCGAAACCAGACAACAATGATCATGAGCTAGCAAAGGCATAGAAGATCAAAGATCAGAAGGCCCTAGCATCGATCACACTGAATCTAGCCGACTCCCAAATATCTCATGTTACCACATGCAAATCCTCTAAGGAAGCATTAGATTTATCATCAAATTTGTATGAGACTCAAGATGTTATCACACGATTACACCTTAGAAGAAAGTTCTTTACGCTCAGATTGTCTGATTCTACAGCCATCACTTCTCACATCAACAATTTTAAATCTTTACTAGATCAATTGTCAGTTGTAGGATGTGCTATTCAGGATGATGATGCTGTAATGACCTTGCTTTCTTCTTTACCAAAGTCTGATGAGCACTTTATCGTGCTAATCTCCACTCAACCTGACCTAACTCTTCAAAGGGTCATCGGTGATCTTCTTCAAGAAAAAATACGGAGAAAGACCGGTGAACTGCCGATCAAAGACAAGTCCTAGAATTATACACAAAGAAGAACAACAACTTCAAGGGCAAGAATCAAGTGCAGAAGCAGCAGCATCAGAGCCTTTAACTCAACCAGAGAGCAGTGGATCGAGAAAGAAACTCTTGTTGTGTCATTTCATCATATTTTACACAACATAGAATCTTCCACCCATGATGTTTCTTCTACAAAACCTGCAGCTGCAACTACAAAGTCGAGCAGTCAACAACACCAGTCCAAAGACCACATCAAGCTAGCTCGAACAAATCTAGAGAAATTCAAGAAGAGACACCAATCAATTCTGGTCAAACCAATTATTTGCAGATCCTCAAGAATCCGAACAGTTTTTGAGAGGTATACACCTCAATCATTCTAGACTTCAACTGGAGATCCAGAGACCCTAGCCGAAACAATCGACTCTAAGGATGTTGTGAAGTGAAAAGAAGCAATGGAAACAACTCACTTTTGATGAACCAAACATGGACACTGATCGACTTCCCCACTCACAAGAGAGTCATCGACACCAAGTGGATCTTCAAGAAGAAGATCAACTCTGATGGTTCCATTGCTAAATGGAAAGCACAGCTGGTGGCTAAAGGATTCACTCAAGGAGTGGATTATCAAAAAAATTTCAGTCCTGTTGTCAAAATGCAGTCAATCAGGGCTCTCATTGCATTAGTAGCCACTGAAGACCTCAAAATGCATCAAATGGATGTCAAAACAAAATTCATCAACGATTATGTCGAATAGGAGTTGTATACCTTCCAACCCAAAGGATTTGAAGTCAAAGGCCAAGAGCACAAAGTATGCAAGTTACACAAAGCAATCTATGGCTTGAAGCAAGCCGCAAGGGCCTGGTTTGAAAGAATCAATGCTTATCTCATTCAACTAGGTTTTGCAAACAATTCAGCTGATTGTAATGTTTATTTCAAATATATAGGTGTCAATTCAGTTCACATAGCTCTATACGTAGATGATACATTTATTCTATCTAACAACACTTCTTTACTACACACTACTAAGAGTGATCTGTCAAAAGAATTTGACATGATTGATCTAGGCACTATTCATTCTTTATTAGGAATTCACATTACTAGAAATAGACTTCAAAAGAAGATCTATCTTAGCCAGTAGAAATACCTAGAAGACATTCTAAAAAAGTTTCACATGTTTGATTGCAAACTAGTTGATACACCAATGGATCCAAGTATAGTTTTGAGTAAACCTTCTTGTGCTGATTCTGAAAGTGAAGTACTCGACTTAGCGAAGTACCCTTATTGTTCACTTATAGGATCTTTAATGTATGCCATGTTGTGCACCTGACCAGATCTAGCATACATTGTTAGCACGTTAAGTCAATACTTTTTAGTCGGCCTTCCAAGATGGATCAGATGCGAGCTTAAATCCAATGATGAATATACGAGCCTAAAGTTAGCTATGTTTGATGCCATCAAGGAAGAAGACGACAAATTATATGTTGACGAATACAGGGAAAGGAGAGCACCACGTGCTCCTGTCCATGAGTCGAAGCCAATCGAGGATACTAAAGATCAGCTTTAGAAATCCCAGTTGGAGTTGCTTACTAAGCAACATCAACTGCAAATGGAGAAACTCACCAATGAGTTTCAAAATACCCTGAAGTCTATCCAACGTAGTATGCCTGGTCAGCCAAACCCTGCACAGGTACCTTATAAACGAAAACCAATATGGTGTCCACATTGCCGGGCTACACATCCTGCTGATGCTTGTCCTTCATATCAGCCTATCCAAGCACATATAGTCCAACAATATGAAGAACAATCGTCACAATCTGGACATTCCTTGACTTATCATGAATATCCACCAGAAAGTCCAAAACCACTAGCCATACAAGATGGCTATGCCATTACGCAAGGGCCATTGAACAACAGATGTTTCATCTATGGTGAAACCGGCCACTTCATGGTTGATTGTCCAGTCAAGACCAAGTACCACGCCGAATGTCCCGACTGTGTCAGAAAACATAGTCTCAAAGACTGTCCAAAACAACCAAGTAAGATCCTACCTGCCTGCCGTGTTAGTTATAAATCACGATAGGATCCTCACGACAACACCACACAAGCACCATAGCAACCAACAGTTAAACCTACTGTTCAATCGAGAAGTTTCTTGCAAACTTCTACATTACCACGCAATTCACCAGCTCCATGATGCACAAAGACATTAATATGAAATGAGCCCTTGTAGGAAGAAAGTGAAACCGATATTCCGTCATCTGCTACAATGTCCAACCAAGAGCAACCTCCACATAGAATTGCCAGTTTTTCTCTCCTTCTACAACCTCAAATCTATTTGTCTTTCCACATGCTGATAAGAATTCCAATGTGCCAATACACAATAAATCTAGGAATCGGAAATCCAGATAGAGATTTGGTTCTGATTCTCTTACTCAGAGAAATATGTCTATAAATTCTCTTAGAAACTCAGCACATACATTGATTGGGGCCTTGAATTGAAGAGGGCATTTTGTTAGTCATAGATCTCTTGACCATCGTTTATCATCAAGATTCATGAATAACAACTTACACACACAAATATGCACATACACTTTATGGGACCTTTCGTCGAAGCATGAAACTTGATGAATGTCAATTGCAAATATCTATGAAAAAGAGCTCCCTCAAATTGAATTTAGCATTTAGGAAATTTTTACGTCACAAATAGATCTTGGCAAATGTCATTTCTCAAGTTCCATGAATGACAACTCTCTCTCTCTCTCTCTCTCTCTCTCTCTCTCTCTCTCTCTCTCTCTCTCTCTCTCTCTCTCTCTCTCTCTCTCTCTCTCTCTCTCTCTCTCTCTCTCTCTCTCTCTCTCTCTCTCTCTCTCTCTCTCTCTCTCTCTCTCTCTCTCTCTCTCTCTCTCTCTCTCTCTCTCTCTCTCTCTCAAGGACAAGATTATCATTTTCATAAGTCTAATTCAACATGATTGCTTTTTAAAATTTTAAAATGTTTGATTTGTTAATAAAACATTAATTTCATCAAGATTCATTTTCATGTGATGGCCTTGGTTTTTTTGTTCTAGTTTCTTGAAATGAATGATGTTCTAGGTAATTCACTAATATTTGTCTCTAGCAATAAGTTTTGGTTTGGTTAAAAAAATTTGAGATAGAAGAAAGAGACCATGTGATTTTGTTTGTGGAAGGAAAATTAGTGGTCAGTGAAGGAAGTGTTCACTCTGTTGATCCTACTATAAAATGCCACTACATCACTCTTTGGAAAAGTAGGGTGCTAGTAATGATGAAAAAATAAATATGAGTTATGTGTTTTTGCCATAGTCAACTACCGAAGCATGTGGTAAAACAAAATATTGATTGGTATTTGTCGACTCAACTCATTATTAAGAAGATGAGCTATAAAAAATGATACATTTTTATGACAATAATGTGATGAGCATGTCAATCCAAAACAAATATGCTATATGGAGTGAGTTAATCAAGATGTGATTTATTGATTCTCTAATCGTAGGAATGTTATGTAGCTTCCTAACCTTTTAATGGAGATGTTTATACATGGACATTGAAAGAGTGCATATGGTTGTTTTGCAATGGGATAGTGGTCTTTTGATTCAAAATTCACAATTGAATTACTTGTACAATATTTAAGACATTTATAGCTTCTAGATGAGAATGAAAAGGGCAATTTGAATCTCAATGGTGTAGCACAATAGTCCACCTCTAAAGGATTGCTAGTGAGACATTCAGTCTTTACCAACAAAAAATCCTCAACAACAAACACAAATATGTCTATGAATATAAGCCTTTCTCTGTTCAAAATGGTCAATTTGAAAAATTTCCAAAACTCTTGACCTAATTGTTACCGTGGCAGTGAAAACCAAAAAAAATTGTGTTTATATTTTTTGTAGTTATTATATTAAGGAAGATTTTCTAGATGGTGCATCTTGGGTTCTTGATGGTGGGTCACACATGAAGATGTTGATGCAATGTATAGTAGATTATTAGAGAAGCTAAGAAGAACTTGTGTATTCACTTTTTTTCACGAATGCATTTGTTGGGAGCTCATGCTTTTGCTTTGTACGATACTTGATGCAAGAAGTACCTTCAAAGGTTTTTCTAAATCTTGTTTATGTGATGCAGGAGAGACATTGGCGGGCCAAAAACATTTTCCAATTTTGTTTTTTCATCGAAGGTGGCATTTCCATCATGCAATACATGATGAACCCCATTAAAAACATGGAAGACACGAGTTGGAATGTAATCACGAAAGAAATACACAAATGATTTTTATGTTGTAGCCCAAAGGAGATCCTCATGCATTACCACTATGGAAGATCTTTAAAGATCAAATTGCAATTGTCAATGGAATAAATAAGCATATCACATTTTGGAATGGATTTATGGAGACTAAGACTATTGATCCAAACTTCAAATATCGATTTACTAGTCATTGCATTTTGGAAAAATACTATTAACATTTTAGATTTCTGAAGGAGCTTTGAGAATTATGTGAATTTGATGGATGGATAGAGACAATTTAGCTAGCATGATTGCAGATGAAGAACAACACTATTTAGGTCCATTGAATGTTAAACACAAGGCTCAATTTTAGGCCCATATTGATGTGCAAAAGGAACATTTTGTGCCTGTTGCACTTTTAGATGTAAATATAAAAAAAGTGTCACCAAACTTCATTAAAGTGCTTGCTCAAATTTGGCTCCCATTTGTAGAGATAATATTTTACTTTTGAAAGATGTAAGGACTAGAGGATGAAACATAGAGAAAGAACTCTTTTTATCCATAGCATTGGGAGCCATCTTTTGTTGTGATATGGAGTTGAAGACCAAAGTAGCTGAAGACCATCAAAATCTCCATCAAAGTTGAAAAATATGAAATCTTCTTTTCAATTGTACAATCGTAACAAAATTCTAAAATTACAACAAATCAACTATATGCCAACAGTAGTAGCGCTTACAAAATGTCACGTAGCTAGAAACTTATACATGCCTTCTGTGTTTAGCACTAATCTTTGATAGATAGCTATCCTCAAGAGAGATAATGAAAAACTCTCAATTTTTTGTATAACATAGTCCATGCGCTACAAAGACTGACAACTATATTTAGGATAAATATGAAAAACTTCTAAACCTTAATTTTATGCTTCTTGGTTTCCAAGGGAAGGCTCGAACTTGGGACCAAAGAAACTTCGGATGCCAAGCTAACCAGCTGAGCCAACCTCGTTGGGTCAAACCTTAAGTTTATGGGGGCAGTGTACCTCCAAGAGCATTTCCCCTTCGAATAGTGCATTGACATCCGTGCACAGTTGTATTTAAGATCGAAGCCAAAAGTCCGAACAAAAAAGCAAGCATGGGACTTACATCCAATGCATTGAGAATCGGCAAGATGAGATTTTGGAATAAATTGAGATAGCAGTCACACATATCCCAAATGGCTTGCAGTGGTTGTCGGTCCCAAAAAATGTTAAAAAACCAACTCAAAAGCACATGCATCATCAATACGTCGTTGTAAAGCTCAAGCCACTTGGCCATCCCAACAGCAACCACTGTAAGCGGAGTGCTTAAAGGAGGAACTTGACTAATTGCCGCAAGGCATAACGACACAGTGGCATGTCTTAAGCTTGCAATTAAACCCGTCAGTGCTTTTGCTTCCTCTTGTGCCAGTGGCCTTACAACTGAAAATATATTTTTTGTCAGATTTTTAGACATAGCTTTTGTTTTTTATTCAACTGCAACAACATACCTTGAAATTGCTCTCACAATTGGTGATAAACCTCGGGAGAAGATTGAACAAGTGATGTAGTGACAAAAAATGATTTCCCTGATCTGATTCCACATTTGTGATCACTTGGCCCTCAACCAAGATTCATGTCTTAAAAGTTTAGGCCGCTAGCACAAATTATCCTTTAACATTGACTTTTTTCCAAACTCCATTGACCGACCTCAACACACAGTATTGCGTGTGCAAGGCATTTATCGACTTCATTAGAATGCTTATTAGAATGCTTATACAAGATTAGCTTGAAACTTTTTATATAATTCTAGCTTGAAACTCTCTTACAAACATTGGTACAAATGCACAAAAGACACAAGGTGCCAAATATATCAACCTTCCATGTGGCAAAGATCTTTTTCTTTTTGTCTATGCTTGTGATTGTCGTAAAAGTCTAGACCGCCTGTCTAATGTGGGAAGATTTCTTGTTTTTTCCAACTTGTCTATTCTTGATAATTGCTATGAGAATATATTTGTTCCCAACCCCTCCAACTATTCTCTAAGCTGTAGAATATATGTAGTGCGCATAAATATCATATGTCTAGACAATAGCTAGCATTATGAGCTAGAGTGATTGGTATGTATAGAGCTGAGATCATAATCTCTATCCTGAAAATTTGGAATCACTGGATCACTCAATTTATTTTGCTAAAAAATGCAAACAAGTGTTGCTTTGGCTGCAACAGAGATGGTGGGGAGCTTGCAATTGGTTGGTTTTCAAGTGATGGTAGTAGCAATGGCAATGTACTGTGGTTATTATATTGTTTCTCAGCAAAGACAGCTGCATTTGCCTCCTGGTCCTTGGCCTTGGCCCGTGCTAGGAAATCTTCATCAGCTTGGTATAAAGCCTCCTCATCAAATCTTATATAAGCTTTCGAGGAAGCATGGAGAGCTCATGTACCTGCGTCTTGGCTCCGTTCCAACTATTGTTGTCTCCTCAGCTAGCATGGTAGAACAGGTTCTCAAAGTACACGATCAAGTCTTTGCATCTCGCCCAAGAATGAACGGAGCCAAACGGCTCTTAGTTAATGATCAATCTGGCATTGCATTCGCTCCTTATGGTGCCTACTGGAGGCTACTGAGGAGAATATGCACGTCGAAGCTGTTTACGACAAGTAGATTACAAGGATATAAGAACATGAGGATTCAGGAATTAAAATTTATGCTGCAGTCCATCTACAAAGACTCCAAAGGATCTGTAGCTGGAGGTGGGGTTAAATTTGATGAGAAGTTGGCTACCATGGGACTCAACACAATCTCACGGATGATGCTAGATAAAAGAATTGTGGGTTCTATCAGTCGCGAGAATGCCGAGCTTAAAGCTCTATTTGATGAGGGCTTACAATTACTTGGATCATTCGATGCTGGAGACTTTATACCCTATATCTCTTGGCTTGATCCTTTCGGATACCAAGATCGGATGAAAAAAGTTCATCGTCGTCTTGATTCCCTGCTGGAGAATATCATCCATGAACATGTGCAGTACAGAAATGAGAAAACAGATCGAGAAGACTCACACGATTTGTTAGATGTTCTTTTGACCCTTGAAACTGACGGAGTGGATCAGATACATAATCTTTCCAAAAGCTCAGCAAAAGCAGTGATATTAGTATGTCTTTTTCTTGGTTTCACACAGCTAATGTGATGCATTTCTATTGGAATTAGAACAAAAGACAGGGGGAATTTGAATTGAAATTTGATCATTACATCTTCATCTTTTTGTAGGATTTGTTGATAGGTGGTTCAACTACGACATCTGCGACTCTAATTTGGGCTATGGCTGAGCTACTACACAATCCAGCCCTGCTAGCACGAGCCCAACATGAAATTGACACTACAATCGGCAATTCTCGAATTGTAGATGAATCCGACATACCGCAGCTCAAGCTTATTCGTGCTGTGGTGAAGGAAACCTTCCGGATTCATCCAGTGGTACCCCTTCTCATCCCTCGAGAATCCTTGGAGAGTTGTGAGATATCTGGATACACCATACCTAGAGCTACACGAGTATTGGTAAATGTATGGGCAATAGGCCGTGATGCTAGTGTTTGGAAGAACCCACTTGAGTTCAATCCAGATAGATTTCTACAAGAGAGCAGCCACATCAATGTGCAGGGGCAGGACTTCGAGCTCATACCATTCGGATCTGGGAGGAGAAAGTGTGTAGGGATGGGGCTAGGGTTGTGTGTAGTGGAGCACACTTTGGCTTGTCTATTGCATTGCTTTGACTGGGATCTACCACATGGGAATGAAGTGGATATGCAAGAAGATGAATGTGCTGTGGTGGGCATGCATAAACCTCCACTTCTTGTGCCCTCACCTCGTGGAGTAACTCCTTTGTACATGAAACCCGACGTCGTGCATCATAACCATGATGAATAAACTCGAGATTTCAAACTGACCTTGCTTGGATATACAATGCCTAAAACTTTTCGTAATGAGGGTTCTTAGCATTGTGATTTTGGAAGAAGACTCTTCTCTCAAGAGCTATCAATGATTCAATTTTTTTTATTATGAATAAAGTAATAAATTTCATCAAAATGCCAGATGAAAATGTAATTGGGAAGATCAAATTCATATGGAATAAACTTAGCCATTGTAAACAGTTGCACCATGTGTTAGAATATTTAAATCCTTTGTTTTCACTTACAAAGTACTACGATATTTATGTATTTATGCATTTATTGGGAATGATTTTTTACTGTATATGTGTATTTATGTATTGGAAATGATCTTTTTATGACCTTTGCACTCTATAAGATGATCATGAAATCATGATGAGGTTGGCCACATTGAAATGGCTACTAAATTGGGAGTAAGGGTCAAATCTATATTTTAGATCTTTTCTCAATGTAAAACATGGCAAGGAAGACCTTTTTTATGGTCAAATTTTTTTTGACTAGTCTCACATATGCATCTTCATGAGTCATAACCTCTTTTATCAAATTTCTTTATGACCCTTTTAAGAGCACAATGTCCTTACCAAAAAAAGCCATATGCCAAGAAATAGGTGAATTCACTATCAAAATTCATAATATGCAAAATAAATAAGGTGAGGTCACTTTCAAAGTTCAATGCTTTATGGAAAATTTTGTATTCACTGAACTTCGACAAACTGATAATTTCTTCAAAGAGGGCAACCTTTGCAAGATTGTCTTGTTCAAAAAGGTGCCAATAAATCTTTCAAGCAAATCATTTACATACAAATGGACAAAGGAGCACAACTTACCGAGCTACTACGTCTAAAATAGAACCTCATGGCTTCTCAAGACAATGGTATACAGATTCATTTGAATCCTAAAATTTATATCAGTAGTGCATTTTTAATATGACACAATAAACTTAATAAAAAGACCAACATTGTAGTAATTTTTTTCCTGTGATGAGTGATTTAGAAGTTAGATGATTTTAGAAAAGTTATTGTATTAAGATGATACTATACACATGTATATACAGTCCCAAACCTTGTACTAACTCCAATTAGTGTGTCTGGGCCTCACAAGGTTATTAATTACTTGTCGGTCACGTCCAATATGACGTGGCATAACTGATAAGCTTGATTAACTGGAGTGTCGGGTATCCAGGTCTAGGACTATACTGAATCCTATGTTCAGGACGTGGACATGACATTCTTCCCCCCTTAATCTAGTTTTTTCCTCAAGACAAGAAAGAATTACAGGAACAATTCCTTTAACTTTCAATATTAACCGATAAAATCATTATCCTTAGTTTGACCTACTTATCAAATAAGTACTCAGATATAAACCTATTTTTCAATCGTTAATCTTTGCTCTGGAGTACAAAGTCAAGTCTGGAAAGTACGCTAAGCGATAAATTTTCTCATCTGGATCTCACTCTCTATAAGTTAGTAACATCACCTTCAATTAAAACACTTACATAAAAGTGAAGTATTACATAACTTAGGAGATTAAAGTTAAAGAAATAATCAACAATAACAGTCTGAAATTATCCGAAAACTCTGGCAGACAATTCAAAAGCTTCCAGGTATAAATATCCTTAGAATTTACAATTCTAAGATATAATATTCATTCAACTAGAATCTCTAGGATAGAATGATTAAAACTCAACTTTGAGTATCCTAGATACTCTCTTGAGTTAAATGCGCATGTTTCTGGCATCCATTCATCTTAATAGATATGTCTGCCTCCTATGATAACTGGAGATCTAATCACAAGAACTGTACTCAAGCATTTACAGACCATAATCTATAGCAGAATAGCATCCACTAGATTAATTAAATTCTCTGCAAGTAAAATAACTTATCTTGTGAGAATATTTGTGAGATCCATAGGTTCTCAAAAAACACACTGGAGTAAAGAGATTCAAAACATTGATCTTAACTCAAATAATAGCTCAAAAATTAATCATCACAATTCTTTATAATCCTCTTACAACAATTAAATATCTATTTATGATCCGCCAATCATAAATATTTAGATTCTTATGATTCTTCAATCATAATTCACTGGAATCCATAATCTTATTTAATCACTCAAGGATATTGGAGTATATGTCCTACATAACTCAGGAAAAGTAAGAATCATTTCCAAAATCTTTCCCATCAAGAATATACTGGATTTTAAGAATATTATCCCAACTGGATTCTTTAACAGAAGTGCAAGATATTCAAGTTCTATACGCTACAGGTGATTAAAGACAGAAAGCATACCAAAATGATAATGACAATCATCTTCAACCACAAAAGAAATTTTAGATTATCGTCTAGAAACAAAACTAGAAACCCAAAGTTCTGCTGAATATCAATTCAGTTATTATTCTTGGATTCATTATGATTTGCTATCTGAATGAGCTCTCTAGGATCCAATCACTGATTGGGTCTATTCCTTAACTAAGGAATACTCTATACCAAGAATATTGTATATCCAATGCACATAATTTTCATTGATGAATCCTGATGATTCACTAACCATGCGTCTTACAAGCAATACACTGATCGTTTTATCAATTAACTTCATCCAAGAGTAATCAATTACTCAAGTTAATTGCCAATGATTTAGATTCTCAATGTATAGGTGCATAATTCAATTATACTAGTATAACACCACATTTAGATCCTCATCTACATCATTTATAAGTTAACCAATAGATCTTCCACAAAAAGATCCGTTAACTCTGCAAGTATATGTCTCAACAATACTTGATCATATATTTATATTCACTGACAAGGTTAAGTGCACCAAACCCTAGTAACCAGGAATACACAGTAGATTCATACAAGATTAATCGTGCACATATGTGAATAATCTCACTATGACCCTAAACACATTCTTATCTGGCAGATTCCTCCAAAACACCCACATATGTTACTCACATATTTCACCAAGAATCTTGTAACAACTACTAAAGAATTTCTATTTCTTATGAGTAAATAACATATCCGAGAAATCTCTGAGACGAATAATATATTCATTCTCACCAGTTTTCCAACCCAGTTCACCTTTAATAACATAATTCTTCCACTCAATCAACCCCTCTCCTATCCTAGTACTCAAACTAAGATTAGGTTCAAGTTGAAATTCTGATAGAATCTAGTGCAGTATGCAGATCACATCACACAATCACCATAGCCACTCCTCACAAGCTCTCATAGATGGCACAACAAAAGTTATTAGATTACAAAGAAACACTATACATATAGAGTATTCACAAACTGCATGAAAAGGCAGGTGTCCTAAAATTGGCCTACCACTTGTAAAACTAAGATCGGACCCAATATGGCCAAATTCGACCGACAAACTTGGGACATGCCCCCAAGTATAGCAAGTACTGTAAATAACTCTGTACAGGCTAATTCTTCCTATGTGTGGCTACCCGGCTAACCCAAATAGTCGTTTACAGGATTACTGCCCGATCAATATATCCTAACGGGTTATGTCCCGAACACACTGAATACAACAAATCTAATTAACTGTACACTAATTACAATATCACATTTAGAGCTTACATAAAATGTATATTAGATTAACTCTGATTTCTAACTCTCTCCCTTAAGCTCAAATTTGAAGAGTGAAAAACAATAATCTGTAGCAACGTTTGGAGTGTCCAAAAGATGTTATGCATGTCCATGCTACTCTATACTTGACTCACACTCAAGCACACCAACAAACCACCAGATTTGACTCACAAAGTATCATGCAAACACAATGCCCATACAGAGAGTCTACCATACTCTCGACCAACTAACTCGTCCCCATCCAACTTGAGCACAAGTGGACCACATGAGCGACATGGCTCAAACTGAGAAAATCCCACTGCCACCATGAGACTTACATCCTCCATCTAGCTAGGCTGACATCCTATCAGACACTTACAAGCACAAATGTAAAGCTGACATAAATGAGCGACTGAGGCTCAACCTGAAGAAATCTTATTGCCACCATAAGATTGCAACCTCACCAGATAGATAGCTAGTAGACAATGACAAGTCAATGAGCCTAAAATGACTAATTTGTTCCTGACGTAGCAAATGCACAACCACATAAAACTCCGACTCAGATCTAGACTTCTACGACAAGGCAACATGCAAGCCCACACACACTCATGCAAGCCCATAAGTGGTATCTTGACACCTGTGCCACCTGCAGATCCGTTGCTACACCATTGGTCACCAAATCAGGTCCTCAACCATGGCCTGCACCTATACCAAGATGCTCTCACATCCAAGCATATCCAACTATCCAATAAGTCCTGAAAGCTGATCCCCATCCATTCTCCATGCACTAAGCACAAGAGTCTACCAAGGACTCAATGAATAAATGTACACAAATCTCACCATAGGCTATACCTGAGTAGCTCGCCTATCTCCCAGAGATACTGATGATGATTTGCCTCTCCTACATCCCATGTAGGCTCAACTTCCCATGCTTGACATTGCCAACTCTGATTTGACCAATACATAGGCCTCCCACCAAGGAGCCTATCTTCCCACAACATCCATCATAGTGTCCAAGCCAAAGCAAATGCAAACTAGATCCACTATCATGATGAACAACTCACCCACGATCCTTAGCATATCAGATAGGATAGCTCTAGAAACCTGTACCCTATCCCATCTGATCACCAAGTATCCATTACAAGCTGATAGCTCTCCAAGAATTTGTCCACCTGTAGTGAAACTAGACTCCAACTGGATCTAACCAAAAGCTGCATCCTGCTTACCAAATAATGATGGATAGAAACAACATGTGATGTCAACCTGGAGATCACTATGCATATCACCATGCAGCTCACTTGATCACTCGCCAAAGTATCAGTTGTCACTCCCTGAGCAATCATCTCCGTCCCTGCTGGCTCACAACCATGGGCATGCTAGATCCACATCACCCTGTAATGCACTCCATGCCCTCAGGATATGTACCACCTCCAGGTACACTCCATGCCACCTACATCCAAGTAGGCATGACCCATCCCTAGGTCACCACATCATGCACCAGCTGAAGAACATCGTCCATACATCAAATGACATATCATATCTGAGCAACTGTAGCATCTCCTTGAGTGCCACCCCAATGGACTCGTCATCCACATACTATGCTCACCTGATGTCTCCGATTCTGGTCACCATCTTGCTAGACAAGCCGAACTCCAAAGCATCACCTACTCCCCCTGGCTCCTAGCATATGGTCGCTCTCCCTGGCTATGTGCCACCTGACACCATGCCATGCAAGCTTGTCCCTGAATCGCCGCTCATGGGATCCCGAGACTACTGTCTCCCTCATCGTACTGAGGTATATGGCTCTAAGTGGCTTCCTCTAGGCTTCCCCAAGATCTCACCGCTTGAAAATCTGTACCATGGAAATTCCAACACATGTGCCAAGCCTAGACTCCTGCAAATACAGTCAAATGCATGAAAGCTATAGGTAGCTTATCCACCCCCGTGATGGTAGATAGGCCCATCGATGCCAATGTCCAAAACTGGTCCCATGCTGTAATGCCATCCTATACTCCCAAATGAGCACACCATGAATTCCTCGCCATCAGTGTCCCCTACAGTGTCCATCGATGCCAATGTCCAAAATTGGTCCCCTGTTGTAATGCCATCCTGTACTCCCAAATGAGCACACCATGAAGTCCTCCCCATCAATGTCCCCTACAGTAGATCACTAGCAAAACACCATCATGGTATGCCGGTTACAGGTGAAAAATTCTTGTGATCAGGTTCAACTCTTGGGGTTAGAACTGACCAACGTCAGGTGGCATTTTGGGGGAACGCTGTCACATGTATGATTGGCAGTGGCATTGTCGAGTCAGGTGATAGCTGCATTGACACACGCATTTGTAGCTTGGAAATTTATCGTTTAGAGAGAAATATGGGCTAGCTTGGAGGTACACACATTTTGGCAATCACAGGTGATGAAAGTGCAAGGTGGTGCCAGTTGGAAGCCATTGGGCAAGATAGTAGACTTGCATTGGACGAGCTGTGTGTGGGACACACAAAGGATGAAGAACGGGTCGCTAATCACACTTTGGATGCTCTTGGAGAGTGGTGAGTGTGATGATTTTGCGGTTTTGCAGTCGGTAAGTCAATTTGATCAAGTCATTGTAGCTGTGGAGCAGTGTATCAGGTTTGTCATCGATGAGAAAGGTGCCCTCTAGCCAGGTTATCCCTTTCCAAAGGGTGACTTGCAATTCTGAACAAATTCTTCATTTTGAAGATTTTTAATGAAGTGAAGTCCATTCTAGGCTTTGGGTCCCTTCAATGAATATCCATTTGAAAATTTTTAATGAAAAGAAGGCCACTTCTTTTCTTCATTGCCCTTCATGCCCCTTTCAAATGCATCCATTGGCCTCCCTAGATCTGATGGCCCACGTTGCTCCCCGAGCACTTCTTTGCGACCATCAATTGTGTTGGATCCAGATCCAACGATCTTGAATATTTGGATGCGCTGAATCTTGCTCCTCCATACACCGATGCTCTCCAGCCGCTACCCTCTCAGTCCGATTGGACGTGCGTGACCTGTCCGTCGCGGCCCTCTCCTCCATGCTATCTCTTTCTCTCCCTCACCAAGCTCCAAGCTATGGTGGCTTCTTTGTTTTGACCTGTTCTAGTTCTCTTACTGGCCCACGGTGTGAAAAAAGTACAAAAAGGACCAAGAGTGGATTCTAATCTGATCCTCAAGAGGGATTGGTTTTAGATTACTTGATCATCAATCTACTTGAGATTAAGATCAATCTAGATCAATTCTAGATACAAAATCCTAACAAGAACAATCATTGATTGAAGGTAAGTGTACTTTCTGGTTTCACATGTGTGAAACACTATCTGAGTACGGACTCCAACCTGAAAATCGAGTACACATTGATAGCACCTCAAAACAATCAAAACAAATGTAGACAAATGAAGAGAATCACTCAAAATTGCTTCCAAAACTAAGATTGGTGTCTCACATTGATTATGGCCAAATAAGCCTCTATATATACACTTTTGGAGCTCGAGGTACTGATCATGCATCAGATCTCACACGTGTGAGGATGCCTTGTCACCATCATGCAATTTGACACTTGGATAAAACTTTCAATTTTGGGCATTTTTGGTCTGTTTTCCTACTATATGGAGATCTTCATGGAAATTTTCTAGAAGCAAAAACTCGCCTACTTCAGCTATTTCCACACGTGTGAGCTGTCCTCTACACATGGGATGTGACACCTATTCAAAATATTTGGCTTATGCAATCAATAGATTGGTGCCATGTCTCATATCTCTAGAAAACTAGTTTTTGGCCATTTTAGCCACTAGAACTTGA
Source organism: Diphasiastrum complanatum (assembly GCA_029204225.1). Taxonomy (NCBI): domain Eukaryota; kingdom Viridiplantae; phylum Streptophyta; class Lycopodiopsida; order Lycopodiales; family Lycopodiaceae; genus Diphasiastrum; species Diphasiastrum complanatum. The sequence continues at coordinate 17,446 of MU832974.1, read as the reverse complement.
ATTAAATCATATGTACAACATATATGATTATGGTAAATGAAAAGTACACTAGTTTCACACATGGGAACAAGCTCCACACATGTGTGTCTATCCTATATACAAGATTTTTGGCCTCTACCAAGCTTATTTTTGTATTTTTCACACACGGCCATCCAAGGCTTTCTGCCATTGTCCATTCCTCACCAGGGCGCCCTCATACAAGCATTTATAGATCAAAAAGATAATTCCTACACAGAAAGATCCAAGATTTTCTTGTTGTAAACCCTAGTAGCCATGAAGAGGAGAATATCTTGGGCTTTGTTCAAGCTTTCTCTGAGCTTTCTACAGCTTTCTTTCTCACAGAGGTCGCCCTACCTCTGGCCCTCTGATGCAATTTACAGTTTGACAATTGGTGCAGTATCGACTGCAAACAAGCTGATTTTTCCAAAAATCCGTCAACACCCCACAAAACTAAAAATTTTCCAAATTTCCTCCGTTTTCAACCAAATCTGAACTTGTAAATTGTTATGGCTCTATGTCATTGCTCTTTGCAAACCCATGCAAGCTTTGTTGTGCCAAACGGCTATCCACAGAGTGAATTATGAGGCCACCATCGATGATTTCCCTGAAACCACCGAAACTGGAAGATTTTTTATGTGAATTCTCCCCGGAATCCACCTACGATGATCGTTCTAATCTTCCCCGTATATAGAGTATTCACAAACTGCATGAAAAGGCAGGTGTCCTAGAATTGGCCCACCACCTGTCAAACTAAGGTCGGGCCCACTATGGCCAAATTCGACCGACAAACTTGGGACATGCCCCCAAGTATAGCAAGTACTGTAAATAACTTTGTACAGGCTAATTCTTCCTATGTGTGGCTACCCGACTAATCCAAGTAGCCATTTACGGGATCAGTTCCCGATCAATATGTCCTAACGGGTCACGTCCCAAACACAACTAAATACAACAAGTCTAATTAATTGTACATTAATTACAATATCACATTTAGAGCTTACATAAAATGTATATCAGATTAACTCTGATTTCTAACTATACAAACATTGCAAACTTAATTCTGATCAAACTTACTCCTATTCCAATTAAAATGGAAGTAGTAACTTTTGACCTTTCATTGTACTCCTTATAGATAATGATTCAAATTTCAAACCAATTCTAGTTCTAGATTGTTACACACAATCCCTAGAGAATTTCTCTTATTCGAAAAGTCTCAATTTGGTATCTTACACTGAATCTATCCAAAATTATTTTCATAAAAATCTCATCTCTATACCACAGCTGGTTTTTTTCCAAAAACTATTCAACCAACAGATCCTTAAATAGAATTTTATCTTATCAACACTGTCTCAATTGATTTTGGACTTTTTAATTTATTTAGGACTATTTCTACACATGGTGCCAAAAGAGCAAGATAAGAAAAACAATACAAAATTACTAATTGTTGAAGTGGGATTTTCTCGAGCCTGTGACTTGGGATCAAACAAGCAATCTCTTGACCAAACCAAATGTGTGCACACAGGCCTAGGTGCCCTACCTAACCCTCTTCAAAAGCTTGGAATGAAACTGGTTGCATCAGAAACTAGACAAAAATAGCTTCAAAACAAGCTATCTGGCAAGATTTTTGGATCAAACATGGAAGATAACTCTCAAACTGAAATTGGTTGTTCCTCACACAAGTTTGAGCACCTGATTCCGTACAGTACCAGGTTAGACCCAATCAATGTCCTATTGATCTCTTTTGATCCAAAATTGAACAAGATAGCTAGGAAAATGGATCTTGGCAAATTCTAGCTCAATATTGGTAGAAAATTTTCAAACTAATGGATGAAAATGCATGGTAACCTTAGGCAGGCTCCGATACCATGTGAATTTCACACGTGTGGAGTGTCCACCACATGTGATTGTGATCTCCTAAGATGTGTGGATGCACAATGATCAAGATTAGATTGAGATTCACGATCTATCTTACTCTCAATGGCAAAAACACACACTACTACATGCATTAACTCACTTTCAAAGTACATACACACGTGTGGGAAGTACATCAAAATAAAACTAAGCCCCTCTCGCATTAATCAAAGTGAGAAGTACAATGATACTACAGATCCACGAGCTAACACAATGCTCAAACATGATTGGACCACACTTTTGCCACCTCTTAATCCTATTGGACCATTGATCCATTCATCTCTTGATTCTATTGGACCATTCATGGTTCCACTCTAAATCCTATTGGACCATTCATGGTTCCACCTCTAAATTCTATTGGACCTCTTGAACTTCATCAAACAAAAGCGTTACATTTGTCTACTATCCATTTAGCTCGACTTTTGCCTCCTACACTACTTTGGCTCAATAGTGGCATTCACTCCATGTTGAAGTTTGCATGTAAAACTGTAGACTGTTGCAGAAATAGTTTATTTCTGCAAACTGTTGTAAGAGAGTAATTTTCTTGACTGAATTGGAGGGCAGTTAAAATGAGTAGGAGTAAGATTAACTCCAACACTCCCTGGTAAGCTTACTACTATGAAACTGAATCTGAATTGAGATTTAACATACCGACCAAAGTAGCATGTTTCTCTCTTGACAAGCATTTTGTTAAAATGTCAGCCAACATATTATTTGTATGACAATAACTTAGTACAACTTTATTCTGAACTTTCTCTCTAAAAAAATAACGCTGAACTTCCATGTGTTTAGTTCTAGTATGAGTTCGTGGGTTCAAAGATAGACTATGTAGCTCTGATTGTCGCATTAGAGTATAGTCGGACTGATCTGTGGAAATTGCAGATTTTGTAGTAACCTTCTGAGACAAATAATCTCCTTCACTGCTGACGTAGTTGCAACATATTCTGATTCTGTGGAGGATAGAGAAATGTATTTCTGCTTTCTGTTGTTCCATGAGATGGGTCCTCCTGCAAGGAAATAGATGTGAAGTTTTTAGCACGTGTGAACTTCACCACACACCCTACAGGATCTTACTGAGGTGTTGTGATTGCACAAGATTGATCAAAGAATAGATTACTTGAAAAATCTAAGGCAAGAGCACAATGACATACAACAGACTGAAAAAACTAACTTCTCACTATGAGGATTCAATGTCAAAAATAATTCTAAGTGCTCAATATGGGAAAAAGAGCCTGCTCTTGGGTAGAGAGAGAAAACACAGACATGGTATATCGAATTTTTGTAAATGGACATTGTCTCGAAATTCTCAAGTCCATTTTTGAAATTGGATTTTGCCAAAGTCCAAAATTAATTGATACAATGTTAGATATGAAAAGCATTGCTTTTGTATATTACACTGAAAATGCTTGTCATGGAGAAAGAGCAACGTAAATGGTTATAGTTTGAAAAACGGTGGCGTAACTCGGATGGAAATCTTTCGCTCTTTTTGCACTCGGCTAAATGAGAGTTGGAGATGTATTTATACACATCCTTGTTTATTACAAGAATCGCTTCACTAACCTATAATTACAAGACTAGTTTAGTTTAAAGTATGTACTTAGTCATGAGATTATGTACAATGACATCTATACAAGTAAATAATAGTCAAATGACTCGAAGTCGCAGATTGTCGCATTTTTTGCATACTTCGGTCTCTCACTTTGCATATTTCAGGCTTTTTCCAAAGTAGTGGAACGATCAAACTTCAAAGTAGAACCAACTGTCACATACTTCGCATATTTCCGAAGTAGTTAAAACTGTCGATCATTCAAGTATATTGCTTTGTCACATTTTAGAAAAGTGCGAACTGTGCGACAAACAGTCCATTTCTGTAGACTGTTGCGAAGACAATGTATTTTTGCAGACTGTTTGAAAATAGTGACTTGTTGAAGTTGTCGATGAAGTCATGCACTTCGGATACTTCGAATAGAAGTAGAGCACCTGATCCTTGTGGAAAATTGGTTCTCTCTTGCTTTCTTGAACTTAACAAAGACATCATACACTTCATCTTTGTTCTTTAGTAGATAGATCCAACAAAATCTACTAAAATCATCATGAAAGCTACATACATCTTAGCTCCACTATTGTTGATTGTAGTAGTTCCATGAATATCCGAATGTACAAGTTGAAAAGGCTTTGTAGATCTAGATGTAGATCTAGTAGAAGGTAGTCTATGTGACTTAGACAAAGCACAAGACTCATAAACATGATTGATGCCACTTAAGGAACTTGGAAGACCTATCACAACCTTCTTTCTAGCCATTACCTTCAATGACTTGAAGTTGAGGTGTCCCGTCCTTTTATGCCAAACCTCTTGAATAGGTATTTGCTCTCTTGAAACACATCCAACTTGCTTAGCAATAACACAAGCATATAGTTTGAACAAGTTCCCTTGTCTTTTACCTTTTTCAATCAAGACATCCTTCCTTTTGATCATATAAGCATCTCCATCAAACTCAACCTTGAGGCCTTTACTAGAAATTAACTCACACTAAGCAAATTCTTGGTAATAGATGGAATAAACAAGACATCCTCTAAATGAACATTCCTATTTGTAGAGAGAAATAGGAATTGTGCCAATCCCTTTGATTGCACACTCACCATCATTGGCCGTGTAGATCACCCTCTTGTCATCTTCATATGCCAACAAAGAAGTGAAGTACTCTTTGTGAAAAGTCATGTGTGAACTTGCTCCACTATCAATCCACCAGGGATCTAGATCTCCATCATTAGCAAGCATACATGAAGACATCACAAAAGCATCATCATTTGCATCTTGAACATCCAAACCGTCCTCATCAAGAGTAAGATTACCTTGCTTGTCTCCTTGATCTCTCTTCTTCTTGTAGCACTAACTTGCAAAGTGTCCTTTGATGCCACAATAGAAGCACTTGAGCTTTGATCTATTCTTCTTTTTGCCATTTGAAGAAGCATCCACCTGATCTTGCCCTTTAGACCATTTCCTTTTTCTTTTGCCCTTGAATTTGCCCTTTGTGAACATGGCCCCCTCTTGAAGTGTCGATGTAGATCCACCTCTCGCTTGAAGCCCATATTCTACATTGATCAAGATCTCTTGAAGATCCATCAAACTTCGCAAAGTCTTTTGAATAGCAATACTTTGAACAATGTTAGCATGAGCCAACAATCCATTAAGAATAACTTGAACAAGCTCTCCTTCCTTAATGCTCTCATCAATGCAATCCAACTCATTATTCAATGCTTTCATCCTCAAAATAAAAGTATTTGGACTTTCTTCACTCTTTTGCAAACAAGAAAATATTTGCCTTCTTAGAGTCAACACTCTAGAAGTAGACTCGGATTCATAAAGCTTCTTCAATGAATCCCAAGCATCCTTAGATGAAATACTCTTACCAGCCACCTTGAGAAGCTCATTAGTAACATTCATCTTGATCATGTGTATAGTTATGAACGTAGCCACGGCTGATCTAGATTTAGTTTATGAAAGCATCACATAAGCAAGACTTAACCCTAGAAAGCAGGAGAGAGAAAGCTTAAAGAGACTAAAGAAGGAGATCATATCATAAGCCAAGTAACAAATGACACAGAATCCCTACTTATAGCCAAGAGGAAGCCCTTCCAGTGGCTAGGGCCAAACTAAGAGGGAAAATAGTGCGCCCTCCAAGAAGGCCCCCACTTTCAGTAATATGACCAAATTACCAATATAGTGAATCATAGGGCCCAAGGCCAATAATATGGTCTAAATGTCAATAATAGGACCCAAGGCCAACCATATAGTCTAAATGTCAAACAATGAATAAAAAAGGGCCCAAAGCCTGCCTATGCATAAAGTAAAGTAAATGTAAATGGACATGGCGAATGTAATGAGCCGAGTCCATAACTCTCCCCGAGACAAAAATAAGACCCAACTACCATAAAGGACTGGATCAAGTAACAGCAAGCCCTGGAGGATCAACTGGAACAGCATCTGGTGTAGTAACAACTGGAGCAACAGCTAATGTAGAGGAATCAACAAGTGCGGCAAGAGCACGAGCCTGATCCGCAAGTGACGATGTATGATAAAAGACATCAATAGGCTCCCATGTGGCCTCCTCAACAGGACGACCATCCCACTGGACTAGGAACTGAATATGCCGGCGGCGTCGACTATGATGCAAACGCACCTGAAGGATAGCAACAGGTAATAAAGGAAAGAGATCCGGTGCAGTAGGAAACTCAGCATCACGAGGAGCATCATCCTCAATAGCAGCACGTAATAAACTGACATGGAATATATCACAGGCACGTGTGAAAGCAGGAAACTGAAGACGATATGTAACTGGACTAAGAACCTCCAATATACAATAAGGCCCATAATAACGTGGTGCAAGCTTCTCAGTAGAAGCATGGCCCTAAGTAAAATGATGACGTGCAAACCGTAGGCGTAGATATACCATATCACCAACATGAAACTCAACATGATGTCGATGACGATCAACTGAAGCCTGATAACGCTGCTGGACCTGCTGCAAATGGAAACTAGCCTGGAGAATAAGCTCGCGAGCACCTTATAGAAATGAAGACAGTGTCACAGGTGTATCCTCGGGAGGAAGAGGAATACTAGGTAAAAGAGGTGCATAACCATGAGATAATAAAAATGGTGCAATGCCGGTGCTGGTACTAACAGAGCTGTTATAGCTATACTCTGCCAAACATAAGTGCTGATCCCAATCCTTCCTTGAAGAGTAACAAAATGGTGCAAATAATCCTCAAGGACCTCAGACTGCCTATCAGAAGTAGAATGATAAGCAGACCCCATAAAAAGCTGTACATCCAATATATGCATAAGCTCTGTCCAGAACAATGATGTAAACTTACTATCCCGATCAGAAAGGATAGTACGAGGAAACCCATGTAGGTGAAATATCTCTGAAAGGAACAAGCGCGCACACTGATCTACTATGATAGTACTGCAGACGGGTATGAAATGTGCCTGTTTCAAGAACCTGTCAACTACTACCATACATGAATTGTGACCACGACGGGTGCGGGGAAGGCCAATGATGAAGTCCATAGAAATATCAGTCCACTGGCGGTGAGGAATAGGCCAACTCTGAAGCAAACCAACGGACTTAGCACAGGAGTACTTATTACATAAGCAGAAAGGATAGGTACGAATAAGTACAACAAGCTCTTTCCTAAGGGATGGCCAATATAAATGATCCTTAAGACGAGCATAAGACTTCTGAAAACCAAAATGACCCCCAACTGGGGACGAATGAGCATCCGACAACAATTGAGAACGGATACCCAAAGAACTAGGAATACAAAGAGAACCATAATGATAAAGACGGTGGTCAACAATGGAATAAGCCTGATGAGGTGAAGACGACATAGGTGGAGCATAATTATAAACATCACGAAAATCAGAGCATGTACGATAAGCAGATGGAAGATCATCAAACCAGGAAGGGATCGTGGCAACAAGGGTATTCAATAAAGCACGAAGTCTAGACAATGCGTCAGCAGCAGTGTTAGCACGACCAGGACGATACAAAATAGAAAAATCAAAAGATTGTAAAAACTGCAACCAACGAAACTGACGATCACTAAGATCACGCTGGGAGAAGAGATAACGTAAGGACTGATGATCGGTAACGATATCAAAAGGAACACGGTACAGGTAATGGCACCACTTCTTAAGAGCATAGATAATGGCAAGGAGCTCTTTCTCATGGACAGAATAACGTTGCTCATAAGAGCATAAACGACGTGACTCATAAGCAATAGTACACTGAGACTGACGAAGCAAGGCACCCAAACCAACATTACTAGCATCGGTCTCAACAATAAATTTCTGATCAAATTGTGGTAAACACAGGACAGAGGCCTCCACAACAGCACGACGAAGAGTGTCAAAGGCGAACTGACAATCAGAAGTCCAAACAAAAGCACTAGACTTCTTCAAAAGGGCATGAAGAGGGGCAGCCACAGTGGCAAAGTGAGGAACTGGACGACGAAGGTGAGTAGCGAGACCAAGAAACATACGAACATGGTGGACATCTGTGGGAACAGGCCAATCAGCGATTGCCCGAACCTTATGAGGGTCCAAACGAACACGACCATCACAAATGAGAAATCCTAAAAACTCAATCTTAACAACAGCAAAGGAACACTTAGAAAGTTTAGCAAACAACTGGTGATGAACAAGCAATTGAAAAACAGATGAAAGATGTAACACATGCTCATCAAGAGTCTTACTAAAAACAAGAATATCATCAAAATAAACTAAAACACAATGACCAAGGAGAGGACGCATGATGTTATTCATCACATTCTGGAACGTAGGTGGACCATTAGTAACACCAAAAGGAAGAACACGAAACTCATACAAACCAAGATGGGTACGAAACGCAGTCTTGTGTTTGTCCGAAGGATGCATCCTAATCTGGTGATAGCCGGAACATAAGTCTATCTTAGAGAAAAGATGAGAGGTGCCTAACTGGTCAAAGAGATCATCCATGTGAGGAATAGGATACTGGTTACGGATGGTCAACTTATTGAGGGCACGATAATCAATGCAGAGGCGTTTGGAACCATCTTTCTTACTAACAAGGAGAACAGGGGCACCAAAAGGACTGTGACTAGGAATAATAAGGCCCTGATCTAGTAAAGCAGTAATCTAAAGCTCAACCTCATCACGCTCAGACTTAGACATACGGTAAGGAGGCCGGAAGGGAGGAGCAGAACCAGGACTCAAATCAATATGGTGGTTCACATCACGTAATGGTGGTAGCGTCGTAGGTTCTGAAAAGACAAATGCATACCGATGTAATTAGTCAGAGATCACTTGAGGAACAGCTGCTGGAGGAGAGGTAGTCACTGGAGAATCTATTGCAGCAGGCTGAACACATAATAAAGCTGCACAATGAGCCTTAGGTAGGCTGCGGATAAACTGCTTCCCACTGATCAGCTGGAAATTTGCCTGAGAATCAATACCAGCAAGTGAGTGGGTCACTGCATCATGAACAAATGTCAATGTCTGCTGAGCCAGGTCCAAAGTAACCGCTCCCAATGAAGCGAACCAATCAGCACCAAGGATAAGGTCATAGCGCTCCAGAGGAATGATATAAAGATCTGCTTGTCCAGAAAAATCACCAATGCGGTAGGATAATCCCTGAAACATCTGAGAACTAGGAAATGAGTGAGAACTGGCAACCTCGACTGTGAGAGGCTATGGAGCAGGAATAGGTGAAGCGCGTATCCGGTTGAGAACATAACTCCTGATAAAGGAATGAGTGCTGCCGGTATCAACTAAAGCAATATACTCACGACCAGTAATGCGCACACGTAGCCGAATGGAGCGAGGACCGGGGCACCCTGTCCAGGTAGCATAAGCAAGCTGAGCATGGCAAGTAGCAGGAAGTAAATCAGTAGAAGGCTCAGGAGATAGATCAGGCTCATCAGATATATGAATGTAGATATCGGACTAATCCGGGGTAGTGCCCTCATGGTAGAAAACAGCAGTAGAAGTAGGCAGGGGCTGGCGGCAATCACGGGCAATGTGGTCAGGACTCTTACAACGAAAGCAAAGACGCTTCTGCTGAATGTCAGCGAACTCTGCAGACGTGTAATGTCGAACAAAAGCAGGACGAGGAGGCGGAGGGCGAGGAGCAGGAGAAGTAAGAGAAGAGGTCGGGACGACAGTGGATGGGGCAGATGGGGCCAGAGATGGTAGAGGTGAAAGAGATGGACGGGGTCGGGAAAAGCGAAAGGGAGCAGGATCAGGGTACTTATGTTGTAAAGTACTAGCAAGGGACATGGCCTCAACAAGTGTGGGTGGACGGAAAGAAGAGACATTGTATCGTAGATCACCATGAAGTCCAGCAATGTAGCGAGAAATAAGCTCGGTGGGCTGAAGATCTGTAAAGAGGTAGGAAAGGTCCATAAACTGATCTGTATAGGAAGAAAGATCACCAGTCTGAGTAAGACTACGGAATATATCACGCTGGCGGCTCAGCCACTAAGGGTCAATCATAGCATGACGAAGATCACGACGAAAGGTAGGCCATAACTGGAGACCGTCCCGATCAGGGTCAAGTCGGTAGACCCGCCACCAAGTGGCAGCACGTCCATCTAAATGTAAGGCGGCTAACCGGATCTTCTGAGGATCAGTCTTAGGGTAAATCTGAAAATAAGTATCAAGCTTTGCAAACCAATTCTCTAACAAGTTCCCGTCAGAGGAACCAGAATAGGTGGCAAGCTGTACCCGATCACGAAAATCTCGAGCAAAATGTGGCTCAGGAGCTAGATGTCGTGGAAAATGTGACTCAGGAGCTGTAGGACGTGGAAAACCGGGTGGTGGGTTAGGTGGAAAATGAGGCCCACCGCCAAAGGAAGTAGACAAGGATGGAAGTCCAAATGGAGACCCAAATGATGAATGAACAGGGGCTTTGCCAGGTCCATGTGGCTGTAAGGAATCAATCTGTGACTGCATAGTGGCAAAGTCGGTCTGTAGAGTGGTAAAACTGTTCATCATTTGGTCGAAACGACTACTGAGGAAAGTAAGAGAGTCACGCATATCAGCAAACTGTTCATCTAAAGGTCCGGAATGACTCGCAGGTGTAGTGGGTAGCCATGAGGAAGAAAAAGTAAGCGAGAAAAGAAATGTGCTAAACAATTGGACGAACTGAAGGAGAGGACATAAGTCATCACAACAGGCACGCCAATGAAAAGACACAATAGAACTCGCGATGTAAGATGAACGGAAAGGACAACTAAGTAAGAAATACCTCGTAATCGCAATCGAAAGTGAGCTGAAAAATAGCGGCAATATGTCAAGGTACCGGGCAGCCTCCAAAAAAGATGCTAAGGGCCCGACAACGTGGAGTAAACGGTGGGTAAAAGTATGGGAAACAATAATGGACTATGGGGCTGGAAAGAGAGCAGCCAAGGAAAGGAAGTGATAACAAAAAGGAGGTATGGGCAGCGAGGAAACAAGGCTGAAAAATCAGAGATCGCCCTTCAAGGGTAAAAAAAGTTTGCGTGAAAGACGGAGAGCAATCCCGATGCGCGATGAAGTTGGGTGGGAGTGGCTTTCTAAGCATCTAGGCGTGTTTGTATTGTCCGGGGTAGGGTTGCGAACACAGACAGCAGTGTAGGAGGGTGAGCTGAAATTGAGACGGATGTAGGGCGCCAGCTATGGTGGAGTGTGGGTGTCCAAGAGAGGTAGTAAACGGCAAAAAAAAATTGGATAAAAAAGATGGGTTGGTAGGGCGCTAGGAGTGGCTGATGGCAGGTGGCGAATAGGGGCAGCAAAAAGCAAAAATTTTCAACAAAGGAAGGAGCAGTAGGGCGCTGGTCAGCAAGCATGAGGGCGCCCAATAGGGCAGCACATAGGAGGCAGTAGGGTGCCCAAAATAGGAGAGGAAAAAGGCTGAAAATGCAGCAGTAGGCAGCCAACAAGAGGGCACTAGAAATAGGCAGCAAGTGGGCGCCTGTCCTCCTCCGATCCGTCGTGAAAATCTGCAAGACAAGTGTGGAGAAATGCTGAAGATCCGGCTGAAAAATGGTGAAGATCCAAGCTGAAGATGGGTGCCCTCCTGTGAGAGAAAAATCTGCTCAATGGAGATGCTCAGGAAAGTGCTCTGATACCAAGTTATGAACGTAGCCACGGCTGATCTAGATTTAGTCTATGAAAGCATCACATAAGCAAGACTTAACCCTAGAAAGCAGGAGAGAGAAAGCTTAAAGAGACTAAAGAAGGAGATCATATCATAAGCCAAGTAACAAATGACACAGAATCCCTACTTATAGCCAAGAGGAAGCCCTAAAAGGAAGCTTCCAGTGGCTAGGGCCAAACTGAGAGGGAAAATAGTGCACCCTCCAAGAAGGCCCCCACTCTCAGTAATATGACCAAATAACCAATATAGTGAATCATAGGGCCCAAGGCCAATAATATGCTCTAAATGTCAATAATAGGGCCCAAGGCCAACCATATAGTCTAAATGTCAAATAATGAATAAAAAAGGGCCCAAAGCCTGCCTATGCATAAAGTAAAGTAAATGTAAATGGACATGGCGAATGTAATGAGCCGAGTCCATAACTTGTATAGCCCTTTTCGCCCTCTTATCATACCTCATTTGATCTTGTTGTGTTTCTGGTATCTCCTCCAAACCTACAACAATATTAAAAACATCATAAGTTTATAAACCTATATAGGGTTTTGATCTACAAAAGATCCAATCTACAAATGCAAGAAACTCGATTTTGGTGTAGAATCCAATCTAGCATGCTCTAGCATTCATATCTTCTCCAAATTATTGTAGATGTGATTGCCTCCTTCATAAACTGAAACACACTCCAAAATAATGACATAGTTGAGACTAACTAAAATTCCAATCAAGTGTAAAAAACCAAGAATTAGACCCAATTATAAGACAAATGGATCACACAAATTGTAGAATATCACAAACCAACATAATTAGGCATTGCATCATAATGTTCTTTCTCCCACTTTGTCTCTTTTATCTCTTTTAGATCAACAATTATGTCCTAGTTTTGGGCACAATAATTACTCATATACTTCAGACAATAATAATTGGTTAACTCATGCCAATTTTCGGTTAAGCATCTCTTTTGGCATCATCTACATCAATATACCTTTCAATTCAAATGTGCTAGGGTGTGAAGGATTTGAGATCCATTAAGATCCGAATCTACAATTGATCTTTGGTTACAAAAACCAACAACTCAACAATCTTGCCAATGTAGAAAATTCAGCATCTACACTAAGATTAAGATGCAAACTCTAATAGATCTTGATCAAACATGAACAAAAACATAAAGTATTGCTGCTATCCATAAAAGTATAGTATCCTACTGTATTTCACACGTGTGGATCTGAAAATAGCAATTAATGATCATTCTACACATAGAATTGCAAGATATCACAAGTATAGTGCACCAATGGATAGTAAAACCTAAGAGAACCATGTATAAGCATGAATGAGATGAGAGAGAGAGAGAGAGAGAGAGAGAGAGAGAGAGAGAGAGAGAGAGAGAGAGAGAGAGAGAGAGAGAGAGAGAGAGAGAGAGAGAGAGAGAGAGAGAGAGAGAGAGAGAGAGAGTCCTCTCTTGCCATGAGTTACATCCTTTTATAACAGGTCCAAAATCTAAATTACCACTTGGTTTCCCTCCAAAATGAAAAACCCTAGTATTTTTAGGACTAGATTCAATGTACCCTACATTCAAATTTGAATTTACTCAAACTCGACTTCTACATTTCCCACACTTTCAAAAGTGTTTTTTCAAATGCTTTTAGACTAATATAATTTTGAAAAGTCAAACTCTAAGTCTAATATGAAATTGGCCTCAAATGCCAAATAAACAAATGTGGCAAATATGACTAAACTAGTTGAATTTCTCACATTCTCTCTTCAACTAGTTTTAGGATGGACTTTAATAACACTCCAAGTGATGTCCTATGCTTCATGAACAAGTCCTTTCCCAATGCTTTGGTGAAAATATCAGCTACACATTCCCTTGAGGTCGCATGTTGAAGCTCCACATCCTTTGCTATGACTTGCTCCCTCACAAAATGATATGACTTGCTCCATTGCTATGACTTGCTCCCTCACAAAATGCTATGACTTGCTCATTTTCTCTGACTTGCTCTCTCACAAAATGATATGCCACCTCAATATGCTTGCTCCTAGCATGAAAGATAGGATTGGTTGCCAAACTTTGGGCTGATAGATTGTCACAAAATATGATTGGGCTCTCTGAAAAAATCAAACAAGTGAAGATCCTTGATCATCCTCTTGATCCATACCATATCCTTTGTGCAATGTGTAAGAGCTTTGTACTCGACTTCAACAGATGACAATGAGATAGTGGCTTGTTTCTTTGACATACATGATATAGCTCCATCACCTATGAAAATACAATGAGCACTAATGGATTTCCTATCCATTATATCTCCAGAATAATCCGAATCTGAAAATCCAAACAAGTTAGATGATGATGCCTCGTACAATATGTCAAAATCTTGAGTTCCAATGATGTATCTCAAAACTCATTTTCCTAGCTTCCAATGATCCTCACTGAGTATCACAAGCTTTTGCATCTACCATATGAAATCTTTCTAGATAAAAAGAGTCAACTAGTAAGCGAGACTGTCTAATATAATTCGTGAGAGACATAGTATCTCTTGCGCCGACGCGCTGGGTAGTTTGTCACACAGCGCTCAAGAAAAGATCATTGATAATACATTAGTTGTAATGCACATGTTTTTTTTATCTTGAATGTTATCAAATGTTTTGATCTTTGATCGTTGTCTATACATGTTCAGCTATTTATTCTTATTCTACACCCTGGCTCAGTCTTAATGAATGCTTAAACGAATTAATAACGTAGGTCAACAGTGTCTGTCTATACTCTGGAAGATTGTAGATCTGATCTAGCAGCAGTAGCCTCCAGTCAAAATTGAATTCTATCCAAGTACAGTGAACTCGTTGTTCGCGCTAAGATATACATCATTTGTATCAGAGCAATCGAGGTTCGAAGAGAAGAGAGTGCGGACACGAATCCCTTTCGGTTTTGTTTCATGCAATTCTCAACAGTGGTATCAGAGCTAATAACGGCTTCAAAGCCAATTGGAGCTTATTACAACAAGAGCCAGTCAAAGCCTATCAGATCTCTAAAGGCTATCAGATCTAGGAGATCACACATTCAGAACAAGGAGCCAGAAACAAGATGAAAAACTTAATTCACAACGATGGCATCTATAAGCAGCATACAATCGAAGATTTGCACCATCCTCGACTCATCCAAGTTTAACCTACTAGCATGGAAAGTAAAGACCTCTCTCATCTTGAAGGGAGAAAACTTATGGCCTTGGGTGGACGGCACCGAAGAGATGCCTACAACCACCAACAGAGAGCTACGAGAGTGGAGAGAAAGGAACGACAAGGCAGTAGCTGTCTTATCCTCCTCCATTGAAGATATCCTAATGCTTGACCTCGTGACACTCTATAATGCAAGAGAAATGTGGATGCATTACTCACCAGGTTCCAGACAAATCATGTAGCCAAATAATGCTTTTTGAAGACTAGCTGACCAACCTATGATGGGATGGCTGTTGGAAATTAAACTCATAGTTGTCTTCTTGAATAATACTTGGTAAAATACACGGATTTCTGCTAGCAGTTCGACAATCTAAAATCTACACAGAGTCGAATCAGCCGAAGTCGACTTCATCGACAATCTGGCTGATCTACATCAAAGGGTATCTATTCCCGTCTAATTCTACATTCAAATGTCAAAGCATCATGAAGAACATCGAAGGCTTGATCACCCTCGACTTCTTCGACATCCGAAGTCTTCGACTTTCTCGACTTCTTCAACAACCAAGTCAATCGACTTCTTCGACATCCGAAGTCTCCGACTTCCTTGAGTTCTTCAACAATCAAGTCACTCATTTTCTTCGACAAGCAAGTCATTTGACATCAAAGTCACCGAAGTCTCTGACTTCTTCGACAACTTCGTTCATCAACCAAAGTGTCCAACTTTGTTCATCAACCGAAGGATTTGACTTCTTTCATCAACCGAAGTCTCCTTCCATCAACCGAAGTCTTCAACTTCTTCCATCAACCGAAGTGTTTGAAGTCTTTGAAGTCTCTGACTTCTTCAACAATTTCGTTCATCAACCAAAATGTGACTTCTTCGATCGTCCAAAGTCTCCAACTTCTTCGACAACTTTGTTCATCAATTGAAGTGTCTGACTTCTTTAGCAACTTCAGGATTGTCACTATTTTTCGATAGTGACTCCTTTATAACTGTTTCAAATAAGTAAATCTTTTGTCAACTTTTTAGCCTGACCATGTCAACTTTTCTATCTATGTATAACATAGATGAATGCTTGTGATTTGAATGCACTTCGCTCCTGTTTGATCACGCTCGTTTATTCACTCTGATCAAAACATGGACATCTACAACTCCTCAGTTTTTGATCAGACGATGGTTGTCTTTGACACCCAAAAGACTTGTATTTTTCATCACACAATCAATGTTTTTTAGAACTGAACTTCATAATGAATCTGATTTCCAGTAATACCTCACACCATTTCTAATCTCTTTGGTGGACTTGTACTCATCCATTTGTTTTTGAGTATGAATGGTTTTCTTAAGATCACATTGGACAGAGCGATTGAGTTGTGATTATAATTTAGCATTTACATTCTTTCAGCTTGTTCTTGCACATAGCAGCACATAATAATGGAGAGTCGTTCTGCAAGTATTTCCTTTCTCTTCTATGTTCACGTTCTATCGCCCTCTCAGATTGGTATTAGGGCATAGCTCAATAAATCAAAAGATTAAGTTTTTTCTATTTGTATTACTGTTGACATGTCTCATATTGGTAACTCTTCATCGTCGTCATCCAACGAGGCTAGAATAATTGACAAATTCAATTGTTGTAGCTCTACATCTGGAAGTTAAATCTCCGGATGATGTTGATAGATATAGATCTTTGGGATGTAGTAGAAGAATCAGACCTGAAACCAGAAGATGGTGATCAAAAAATTCATGGAAGATCAAAGATCAAAAGGCCTTAGCATGTATCACACCAATTTGGCCGACTCCCAAATATCCCATGTTACCGACGTGCAAAACCTCTAAGGAAGCACTAGATTTGTTATCAAGTCTATACGAGACTCAAGATGTAACCACTAGATTACACCTTAGAAGGAAGTTCTTCACACTTAGCATGACTGATTCTACTGCCATCACTTCTCACATCAACAACGTTAAGTCTTTATGGATAGGTTATCAGTTGTAGGATGTGCTATTCAAGATGATGATGTCGTTATGACCTTGCTTTCTTCTCTTCTAAAGTTGTATGAACACTTTGTGATGATGATCTCCACACAACCCGACCTCACTCTTCAAAAGGTGATCGGTCATCTTCTTCAAGAAGAAATGCGGAGAAAGACCAGCGGTTGTCCATCAAAGACAAGTCTGTGGCCCTGTATACCAAGAAAAATACAATTCCAAGGCCAAGAATCAGTGTAGCACTAGCACCAGCAGAAGCCTCATACTCAAGGTGAGAGTAGTGGATCGTGCAAGAAGCTCTTCTGCAGATATTGCAAGCAAGGATGTCGAATCCGCATTTACAACGAGGCAAAGAAGCAACAACAGCAGCTAGATTCCTCCAATGCGACGGAATTCAAGGAGCAAGATTCACACCTGTTATGGCTTACAACAGTGGCAATGAAGACCACGACAACTGGTACCTGGACAACGCGGTGCTATCCAACACATGACCTCTCGCAAGGAATGGTTTATCGAGTATGCAGCTTACAACAGAGATCGATTTATCTACCTCAAAGATTCCAGCACCATACGCATGGAAGGCAAGGGACAGTCAAGATCACGTTCAACAACCATCTTTCTATTTATGTTTCTAATGTTCTTCAGGTACCTCAGCTATCAAAGAATTTGTTATCAGTCCTAAGATAACTGAGAGGGCTACACTATTACT
>MU832973.1:0-63474 GCA_029204225.1 Diphasiastrum complanatum | reverse complement strand
GTCAGCAATTCAATGGTAGCAATTCAGCTAGCTTGTAATTCAATGCAAAAAACCAGAGGCAGCATCAGAATGAGTTGAGACTTCTCTGCAGATTACCGCCCAATAGTCCAAGAGAAAAGGGGGGGAGGGCTGGGAGGGATTACTGCCTGCCCACTTGGATGTTAGCCATATGTAAATTACCACTTGGAAGGTTTCCAGTGGTTAGTGATAAGAACATGGCAGAATCTGAATGGGTTTGACCAAAAACGGTAATCCGAGGAAAATATACAGAGTGGCACGAGAGAAGAATGTGCTGGAAGATAGATATGCATCAAACCCCTTATCAAATAGGATGCGTTTGCAGCTTCCACACGAAACTTTCCCAGCAACAAATAAATATAAAGATAAGCAACAGAGAGAGACATACAAAGATTTGGTGTTGCATGTCGTTTGTAGTTTTAGTTCTGAAAGAGGCAGTTTGTTGGGTGGTGCCGGCCCACCCCAGGTTGGAGGCCTTCCTTAGAAAAAGAAGAGGACAAGCCCTACCTCAATAAAGGCCAAAGCTTTGGCCTTTTCCCCCATAATGTCAAGCTACTACTCACCATGACACCTAATGCTATGTACCCTATCCTGATTGGGCAAGCTACAACCCATACTACACTATTGCACTTCTTGCTCCATCGTTCTCTGATCTTGATCCTACTTCAGGTGGGGATGGGAGCTCCTGTGCAGCCTGCCACATTGCTTGTGCAGTAAGCCTTGTTGCCTGCACAAGCAGTCGTGTTGCCTCATCTCTGACCTACCTCTTGCTATCCCCCTCTCTCCCATCTCTCTTATATTTGATACTGAACCCATTCTAGCTCTTCCCGTAACCCCATCTCAAGTGACGTTTCCATCAACCTCTTCAATGCTTTGTGCATTCAGTGAAGAATTCATAAGGGTCTTCGGACCTCTCTCTAGCCATTGATAGTTGATCTTATCAGTACAAACACACCTTCAGTGGACATATTCTTCCATTGTAGAACTCTGATAGGAAAATACATCCATCAAAGACACAATACCCTTCCATGTAGCTACTTCAACTATCCAGGACATCAAAAGTAAAGTAAAGTGGAGACCATCATATTGTTGTCCAATCTTGGACATATATTCTCAAGGGTCTCGATAAACCATAGTTGTTTTCATTTCTACTACACTTACAGAGAGCAGATTGCAATAACACAAGGCCCTCAATTTTCATGTCAAAGGCATCCCACACTCTTGAGAGAAGATCTTTTGCCAGCTACTCTCCAACACCATGACAAAGGCCTTGACACTGCCTGGTGTACCAAGAAAGATGCTAACACCCTCGTCCTACGTTCACTACTTGGTGTCACGACATGATGTATTATGTCAAAGATATAAACTGAAAGATACTAAGGTTTTCTTGGATGAAGATCTCACCTCTGTAAAAGTGATGGAAAGGAAAGAAGCTTTGCAGAAAGCGAAAGATACAAAGAAATGCATCATCTACAAGGATGACAACATTCGTTTTGTTGAACCTAAAATTCCAATTAATCTTGTAGAGATTGTTTAGAGTTAGAGTTAGAGCACTAAGGAAAGTTCCAGTTGAACCTGTATATGGTCTATGTACCATATAATACCCATTAATCTCTTCCTAGTTAGATCTGTTTAGTCTTTGCTAGTTTGACTGCATTAATCGATTTGGTTTTTCCATCTCTGTTTGATGTACTATTTCAGTCTTCTCTCTCTCTCTCTCTCTCTCTCTCTCTCTCTCTCTCTCTCTCTCTCTCTCTCTCTCTCTCTCTCTCTCTCTCTCTCTCTCTCTCTCTCTCTCTCTCTCTCTCTCTCTCTCTCTCTCTCTCTCACACACACACACACACACACACACACACACTTTATGGCTATTTTGACTCTCAAAAATTCTAAAAATGTAATCCTAGCTCTAAAAAAGCCCTAGTCCTAAATCTAAAACAATATAACTAAAACTTGAATTTCCATTCAAAAAATTTAACTACTCTCATGAAATTTCAAGTCACATATTACACTTTCTAACAAAATTTCATATTGCACATGAATGAATCAAATCACACATCACACATAAAGCATTCATGATTCTACATTTCAGGTTACACCTACATCCGGAAAATGACAAATAGAAAAAGAAAAAGAAAGAATAAAATGCATCAATCTGGAGGTGTGATTTCATGTCCATGTGTTGCATTTCAGTTGCAATTTATGTGTGTATGTCGTTGATGTTTGGGCTATATTTTGATTGTTGCAACAATGTTGTGTGGTGGAGGTCGACAAGTATTGCAAGTTGAGTGGACCAATCATCTTTCACCACTTAAAAATATACTAGAAAATGGTGTTCCTTACATATGAAAATCACATCTTTACAGTTAAAATCAATTAGTATCTATGTAGGAGTTTGTGTCCATTTATCATCAAAGTTGACAAATGTACCAATGTTAAAACAGAGGCCTCTAAAGTGTTGTGTAACACTTGACTCTTTATTCCAAATATAAAGCTCAAACCTTAGATCCTGCATCTACAAGATTCGTTGATAACCAATTTTTCCCATTTAGCCCTAATATTCTTAATGGCCATGTGTTGCCTTTTGTTATGTCATCTTGCTTGTTGGCTAATCATGGAGATATTGGTCCTTGGTGGATTGATAGTGGAGCTACATCACATATGACATATCTTGAGGAGTATTATTCATCATTGATGGGATTTGAAGGTGACAAGAAGGTGATCTACACGACCAATGATGGTGAGTGTGCAATCAAAGGGATTCGCACAATTCCTATTTCCCTCTCTACTAGTAGGAATATGACATATCTTGAGGAGTATTATTCATCATTGATGGCATTTGAAGGTGACAAGAAGGTGATCTACACAACCAATGATGGTGAGTGTGCAATTAAAGGGATTGGCACAATTCCTATTTCCATCTCTACTAGTAGGAATATGAATTTGAAGGATGTTTTGTTCATTCCATCTATCACTAAGGACCTTCTTAGTGTGAGTCAAATGCTTGACAAGGAAGAATTCAAAGTGGAGTTTGATGGTGATGCTTGTTTGATCCAGACCAGCTAATAGGTTTTAGATAAATATTTTCTATGTGCATGGAATTTAATAGCCTTCTGCATTTATCACTACTATTCAACTTCATTTTAACATCCATACTTAAGCAAAGAAAATATTTTCTATTTTTTTTTTACAAAACTTACCTCCATGATTGATTCTTCTAAATAAAGATATCCAATCCTTAGGATCCCGAGAGGCACATACCACATTCCATCATGTGCATTTCTTTTAAGCCAAAAAAGTGAAGTTCTCATTAATTTTGATTAATATTTGAAATGATTTTTTGAATCAATCAATGACACAAAATGTTTAAGCAACGAGACTTGGTTTGTAGAAGACTGATAAATAGGATCCCAAACAACAAGCTTACGTTTTGTTTTAAGAAAATAGTCTACCCAATAAATATTATGAACTACCTGGTTAAATCTCATGTGTCTATCCCATTCGCTTGTACCCTTTAAGCTTGCTAGGCATATCAATCCAATTTGATTCAATTGATGCGAGCTCTTGACATATCACAAAAGTTATTGACAATAGCAAACATATTTTTCAGCTTACTTTTTGCAATTTTAAAGGAACGAGTGGCATCATCAACATAAAAGGCTAGTGAGCAATACTTCTTCTATAACGTTCAATTCCTTGGATCAACCCTTTGTCTACATCAATCTCATGATGAGAGGTTAAATGGAAATTGCATATAAAAGAAAAGAAAGTGGATAACCTTGTTTGAATCTAGGCCTTCTTTCAATGGCTTTGTTAATATAGTGAGTATTGATCATAGTCAAAGGTTTTTAGTCTTAATTTATTTTGGATACATTTATTCAGACCAAGGTTATCACTTCATTTCAAATAACATGTGTTAATTGCTTGCATTGATCCAAAGATTAGTTGGAATCACATTTTTATGTGTTATTTGGACACAATTGAAAAGATGGACTTTTGGCTTGTTTTTAAAATTTTCACAAACTAGAACATTTAGAAATTAAAAAATGATATTGTTTTCAAAGGGTGGTGTAGGGTAACTCATGAGTATTTGTTATTGGAAGAAGCTAGAAGGAAATTATTTGTGCTCACTCTATTATCTAAGAGAAAATTGGCTTAGGTTAAGGTTATAGAAGGCACAAAAAGCATTTTTGAGGTGCATTTAAGATGAAGCAATTTGAGATCATTTTTGCTAATTGTTGATCTATCATGAAATGAATATATGATCAAATCTGTCAAAAGATGATCATTGTACAAATGGGCCTCTAACAAACACAACTTTAAACACATCTAATTCATGGTTTGTTCATGTACCCTTGGAAACAAGGAAAAGAGATGATCCAAATTCAGTCAAAGGGATCATGGTTGGATACTCATCCAACAAGAAGGCATACATAATTTATGTTCCCTCTATCTCAATTACAATTGAGAGTAGAGATGATATTTTTCATGAGAATCAATAATACATCTTTGATAAGGCCGAGATCAAAGATTCTCAAAAGGATTCTCCTATCATCACCCTTGAAGATTATCATGGAGAGATGGGGCCGAGAATTGAGGAGTCACCTCGAGTTTTCTCACCAAGGAGATCACAAAGAGAAAGATCCGAGCCTTAGAGGCTCACATATGGAGATAAAGGCAAACAAGTGAAACTCAACTCCACGAATTATGCATATTTTGTTTCACATGATGAGCCAAAGGATGTACATGAAGCAATCAACTCAAGAGAATGGTTTTTCTCCATGAAGGAGGAGTATGATGCATTGATTACCAACAAGACATGGGAGCTTGTGGATCTTCCATCCAACAAGCATACTATTGGTTGCAAATGGGTTTTTCGAGTCAAATATAATCAAGATGGCACAATCAACAAGTACAAGGCAAGACTTTGTGCATAGGGCTTTTCTCAAGTTTATGGACTTGATTATGAGGAAACTTTTGCTCCTGTTGCAAAGATGGTATCAATAAGAGTCATCATATCTATTGTTTGTTTTTTTTAATGGCAAGTTTTTCAACTAGATGTCTCAAATGCTTTCTTAAATGGATATCTAGAAGAAGAGATTTATATGGAACAACCTCCTGGGTTTATCCAAGACAAGACCAAAGTTTGCTTGCTCTTCAAAAGTCTCTATGGACTAAAGCAAGCACCATGATCGTGGTATTCTTGACTTAACACTTCCCTTATCTCACTAGGATTCAATCTTACTAACTATGATCCTTCCTTGTATGTCATGTTCTATGATAGTGATATTGTCATTCTTCTAAATTATGTTGATGATATTATTCTAACAAGAAGTTATATCAATTTAGTTGAAAAAACCAAAATTGCACTTGGAAGAGAATTCAAGATGCAAGATCTTGAAAAAATTCATTACATCTTAGGATTAGAGATTGACTTCCATAAAGAGAAAGCTTTTGTTTGTCAATCCAAGTATGCTCTTTCAATGTTGAAAAAGTTTAATATGCTAGATTGTAAGAGTATTGATACTCCTATGGAGCAAATTGTAAAAGACCCTAATAAAGGTGATGAAAGATCCTTCAAGGACGTCACTCTTTTTAGGAGTCTTATAGGCTCCTTAATTTGGCTTACCATAACTAGGCCTGATGTAAGTTTGTGTGTTCATAAGTTGAGCCAAGCTATGCAAAATCCTACTATTCATCATTGGAAAATGGCCAAAAGGGTACTTAGATACATATCTTCAACCTATGATCATATATCTTGGAGGAAATTTAATATCTTGGCTTTCCAAAAAGCAAGATACTATATCACTCTCATCTTGTGAAGCTGAATATAAGGCACTTACTACTACAACAAAATAAGTGCTTTGGATCAAGAGGTTGCTTTTGGAGCTAAAGACTATCAAGGAAGATGATCTACCATTGATCATGTGTGACAATATTTCAGCACAAGCCCTTGCCAACAATCCAATATTTCATGCAAGGAACAAACACATCGAATTTGCACATCACTGCATGAGAGAGAAGCTCATTGGAGGGGGAATCTACTTGGAGCACATCGACACATCATCTTGTATTGCAGATTTGCTGACCAAACCTTTGAGCAAAAATTCCTTCATCAAGCATAGAGCCAATCTTGGAGTAATTCCAAGATCCATGTTCAAGTCAACATAGATCAATTTTTAGGAGTGTTGAAAAATGAAAAATCATATATCTTGACTTTAGGCTTTAGAAAAAGTTTTTTCTATGTGTATTTAATGTTTCATATTATAAATGCCTAATTTGGCCTAGAAGAAACTCGAGCTACATGGTTTCTTGAGTCTAGTTGGTCATATACAACATGCATATAGAATGTAGACATAGAAATGCCAATTATGGGCTTGTAGAAACTCGTGCACATCAGATGCAATGGTTGTAAGTGTTCCATAGTGACATGCAAGGCATGCACAAAGTGAATTGGACACATGCATGGTGATTTGTACAATTCTAGTTTAGAATTTGACACTTGGTAAAAGTAGGTAGAAATGCATGCGTGTAAAGTGACAAATGTCACTAGTTTTCTAGTTTTCACTTTCAGATGTGGAAGAAAGTAGGATGGAGATGGTTCTACCTCAAGCTACTCCAATCTCCATAAATATGTGTAAGCTCTCTCATAATTTTTTATGAAGAACCAAGCTTTGAACTATTCCATGTCAAATTTTGAATCTATACTATTGTTTGCTTGAATTTTGCTCTCTCTTTCTCTCTCTAATTCGAGTAGAGGATTATGCTAATGCATTAAATTCTTGTACTTCTTTTCTTTTGATTTTGAATGCAATCATTCTTTGATTATTAGCATGCTAGATTGTGCTTTGGTCATAACTTCTAGAATTAGATCTTGATATTCAATCTAGATTCAATTTATTTGCTAAACACAAAGTTTAACAAGATCATTCACACTTGAGGATCATTCCCCACACATGTGAGCTTGCTGGAATTTTATCACACTTCATTCAATAGATTGATCTGCCGGTCTTTGCTGGATTCTAGTCATATTCAAAGGAGCGATTACAGGCGGTAGCTTTGGACAGTCCTTATAGCAATGTCCATAACCACATTCTCGACAAAAGGGAATAATTTTTTTTTTATTCGAACATTTTGCAATCCTGTGATTTTCTCCACATCCAAAACATCCAAGTGGAGCTCTAGCCCATTTTCTAGACTATTGTTGTTATGCAACAACATAGATGGCATATTGATCTGATGATCCAATATCTGGGTTGGTATTATAATTCCACGAATCATTGCCAACCAAAGGTTCTTGTTCCATCATATTTGCAGGAGGATACTGGAGGTGTTGTCAAAGCTAATCGTTCTAGAAATCCAAGGCCATGAGCCTTACTATCAATTCCTTCCAAGTAGGATTGTCTCGATATTGAAGCTTAGCATATCTTTGCTGAATAACTTGGAGATTAAACGAACAAAAAGTTGTCTCATGTTCAAGAGAATTGCATAGATGACAATAGTAGTCGCCATACGTCTTTTCATCGTAGGACACTCATTTATGGTGTGATTTCCTACAAAGATCACACACCACACATGTTTTCTGCTCAAAAATGTTTTAGTAAACTTATCATTTGCTTTATCAATCTTAGCATGCTGCTCTTCCAAGGCCTTCAACTTTGCATCGAATTGTGACTGCAACTTCTCGAGCTGCATTTGCTGCTTCTGACCAAGTTTTTCTAACTCATCTATCATCAACCCAGCTATTGCATTGATGTTGGTAGATGTAATAATTTTGGATGTTGTGGTGGCTTGCCCAGTTGTATACGACAACATTCCAATATTAGGTTCATCATCTGAATCTTCATCCTCCTCACGTATTGCATCATCCATTGCATGTCACAATGATGTATAATCTCCTTGATGTTTGAGTTCACGTCGTTGAGACACGTCTTGATATTAAACCAATCTTGAGCTGTGCCAGTCAGTGACATAGAAAATAATTCAAGTTTATTCTTTGGATTAACTTCACCATAGACTTCACATGATTCAGTAAAGATTCTGAGAAATATAACTGGATCAATTAACCCTTGTACTTTGGTAACGAGGTCTTTCAATAATCGGACGTGGGGGTGGAAGGTCAGGTCCAAAATCTGAATAAGACATTATGCCAAATTACTTTAGAACACAATGAGATTGGATCTAGATTTTTCAATTAGATCCTATCTGTGATCTGATTTGTAGAAGTTTTTATCACTTGATAATCAAATTTGATTTAGACAAAAAGATCTTGATCAAGCAATCGACACACTAGAAATAAGAATTCTTTCAAAATTGGTATCAAATTGTAACATAATTCTTCAAAAATTTGACAATAGCTAGATCTGGTAGATCATAACTCAAAAATAATACTGGCAAAGAGTCCGAGGGTGAAGGGTGACTCGGTGAGGGTTCTTTCAATACTATTTTGGGTAAAAACTCACTTATCTGGCTATTTTAGACAAATTTGACAAAACTAACCTTCGTCTGATTGACAGTAGATAGATCTAACACAAATGAAGCTAGGGTAGAACTAGCGAAGGTTCTTTTTGATGAACAATGGTTTTTTTTTCAGCTTGGCGAGGGTTAAAATGGACTTTGTGAAGAATCCAGATGGAACCAAACTTTGCTGAACTAAAAAATGATGGATCACAAAATTTGGAGACCTTAGACAAATCGGCGAAGGTTCAGACAAAGATTCAAGAGTGATACTATTATTTTTGCAAAAAAGATCACTTTTTTTGACAAAATAGCCTAGTATAGCAACTACCCTTGGCCTAACGTTCGCCCAACTTATTGATTACCAGAAATCGTAAGATGGACTTACTGTGACTTGGGCGAAGATTCAGACGAAGGTTCCTCTCAAAGAACCGATATTCTTGCAGAAAGATGTAAAACTTTCTATAAAAGATTATCAACAACGAGTGAAACAATTACATTAGCCTTCTATTTTTAGAATTAATCTCTGCCAACTCGGCTATAAGTAGATCTGGGTCAGATCTATATAGTGGACCAGGCAAAGGATGATTTTCAATATAATTTTTTTTTTCTAATTTTAGGATTTTTTTCATTTTTTTCGGTGGTTTTTCTTCAGTTTTTAGAGATTGACTTAGAGGTAACCTTCGCCCTTCAAACTGGAGCTTCACTGCATCAGGGCGGTCTTGCTTGCAAGTGGGCAAATGTTGGTTGCAAAGAAACATAAAGTTATCAATGTTTGATGAAGATTTTGTCCCTTTTCAACCAAAATTGTAGAAAATGAACGATTTTTGTTGTTTCTCTGGTTTCTTCAAATCCAAATGGATTTTAGGAATGGCTACATGGATTTTCTTGCTCAATAATCAAAACAGATTTCAAGCAAAAAAATCGACAGAAATCAAGCAAAGTCCTTCCAAAATTAATCCTAAAATGCAATTTTAACACTAATGTGCCAAGCTCTATTAAGCATCAAGAGATGAAGAGGATTAAGTAGTTGTCACGAGGAGATTCATTCCCATGAGAGCGATAGCATAGTTCAGATTCAACATGTGCAATGATCACTTGATTAACACTATGATCCATTAATACTAGCAATTAACACTACACATTCAATTATAGATCAAGCTTATTAATCTCTCACTTTCTTCTCTCTCATAAAAATATAACAAGATTCAATCCCAATCAAATAGCAAATCCAACAATTTGCAAATCCAAACAAGCATGAGAGATGAATTAAGGAGAAGAATAACAAGGACATTCAATTCCAATTGATAGATTCTCAACCTGCTTTATTGAAATGAACATGAAAAATGAATCACAAAGTCCCACTATATATAGTGGATTTTAGGGCTTTGGCCTCAAATCCTATTGGACAATTTCCACCTCCCTTATTATTTGAGATTCGAAAGCCCTTTTTATTCACTAACTTGACTATTAGGCCTTGCGAGATTTAATTCTCGCAAAAAGGTCTAAAGTCCTTTTATTCACTTTTAACTAATCAAATAACTATGTGATCATCGGGTTGGACTTACACACACAGGGTGCCAAATCCCTCTCACTTATTAACTGCTAATAAATGAGTAACTAATTAGGGTTGCCTCGAGATACACAAACCCTCCAACATAAAGGATGTTAAGCAAATGTTGTTTTCCAAATTTGACATGATAGATCTGGACGAAGCTCACTACTATCTAGGAATTCAAATCCACAAAGATAGAGCGAGATGGATGATTTACATCACTTAGCAAAAGTATCTTCATAATATCTTTATCATATATAATCTAATTAATTGTAAAAAAGCTCACTCATCAATGGATCCAAACTTGCAATTGTCAAGGACTAATGCCCTCAGACAAAACAATAAAAGAAGCAAATGAGGGAGTATACTTATCAATTGATAGTTGTATCTCTCATATATGCAATGGTGTATATCAGACTTGATATATTTTGTGCAGTTAGCTCACTAAGACAATTCATGGCAAATCCTGGCATGATCCATTGGAAGGCTATTTGAAACCCTTGTATCCTTATAGATGGCCCTTGGAATTCAAATATTCTGTCAAGGTCTATCCAAGTAGATGTAATCATGGCTCTTACGTATGACGATTGCCAACTGAAGATCCTCTACATTCTACTACATGAGCCAAAATGACTACTATGGGGCCAAACCACCCAATCAACTGAAAAATGAGAGTCAAAACCCCAAACAACTTCACCCTCCATAGTGACTGAATACAAGAGAGGAGACAATCCTACCAACTAGAAATAGGTAGGTGAGGAGAGGAGCGAGTTTCTATAGGTTTATATATCAATCTCTGGTGCTTAGGAATATATTCTATAAGATTCCAATTCTCATGTAATTGTTTTTTATCTCCTTTACATGCACATATAGCCATCAGACACCATTTACTAGCTCCACATGTCCTAATGAGTATGCATGGGCCTTCATAAGGTTATTCATGACATTTTTGGCCTATTCTGAAATGGCAAGGCATAACTCATAAACTTTCACACTAGAGTACCGAATATCCACTTCAGAGATTATTTCGAATCCTCTGAACCAAGCATGGATGAAACATTCTTCTCCCCTTGAACTACTTCTATCCTTATAATTGAAACTTAGGAAAATTCTTCTTTATACTTTCAACTCTTTCCCACGAATCATCATCCTAAGTGCGTCCTTTCCAATAGATCAAGCTCTTAGAGATAGAACGGTTTCTCATGCAAAATTAGCAACCTTCTAGATCTTAACGTATTTCATCTCCACATTAACCAGAGATCTAGGTTGAAAACTATACATAAGGATAAACGTACTATAACTTGTAGCATAATGTTTTCTACTATTGTAAGCAAACTCAAGTAAATGAATGTAGTCCTTCCACTGAGACTAAATGTGAGACACATATGTTCTCAACATATCCCATCCTCCATAGTTTGATTAATTCTTTCAATCTATCCATCTAATTATGGATAATCAATAGAACTAAAACTAAGCGAAGTGTCAAGCTTATGGAATACAACTAATCAAAAGTGATCTATAAACTTAGGATTTCTATCACTAACAATATCACTTGGCATTCCATAAATCTACATAATCTTTTCACAAAGATTTGGGCTAAATTTGAAGCCTTTTAGTTGACTTTACTGGTATGAATGTAGCTAACTTAGTTAACTTGTCCCCTACAACTCAAATAGAATCATGTTTCCATTGGATATTTGGAAGTCCAAATACAAAATCCACGTAGATATGCTTTTCCATATTTTATGAGGAATATCTAAGGAATGTAAAAAATCTCCAACACTTTGGCTAGCTGACAAAGCTTACACTTAACCACATAAGACTTGACATATGGCTTGAGTTTCGACCAATGAAACTCTCTTCTAGCCAAGTCGAAAGTCATGTGTACACCTGAATGACCTGCACATGGTATGCCATGGCAGTCATAAAGAAATTGCATCTTTAACTCATCATCCCTTGGTACACAAACTTTCTCATTCCGAAATAGTAACCCACCTTGAATGGTAAATTATTTCACAATCTTCTTATCTTTCTTGAAAATTTGAGATCCCTATAAATGAATCTTTTTTTCAATCTCATTCATTTTAGTTTCAACTATTATTTATAACCGACTAAAATGAGAATTAGTTTTACACTTCTCTCTCAACAAAAGATATAAATCTATAGAAGTTTAGATGAATGAAAGTTCGTTTAATTTACTAACTAAGAGCGTCTACAACCTGGTTAAAGTTTTGTTTGATATATTATATCTCATGATAAAATTATTGAATAGGATCAACCCATCAAGCTTTATGGTCCCACAGGTCATGTTGTTTGCAAAAGTATTTCAAAGGCTGGTGATCTATATACATCATAAATTGATTATCCTAAAGATAATGCCTCCAGATTTTAAGTGCATGTATCAAAGCAAATATTTCTTTCTTGAGTTGTGTAACATAATTGAGGTCCAATAACTTTCTTGCTCTCGAACACTATCGATCTATCATTTTGTAAAAGAACTGCTCCTATCATCGAATCACTTGTGTCATTTTTAACGACATAAGGTAAATCTAGATCCATGATTTGTTAAACAAGAGCTAAAACCACCATTATTTCGAGCTTCTCAAAGCATTGGTTCAGTTCTTCATTCAATAGATGGAGTAGGTTGACCTCTCTTCTTTTTCTTATTAACTCTGTCTTTTGTTAAATTATTGAGAGGCATTATTACTTTCACATTGTCCTCTATAGACCTTCAAAACAAACTATAAAACTGAAAAAAAATTTAATTTTTGTAACCATTTTTTGTATTGTCACTCAAGCACAATTTTGATTTTATTTTCATCTATCTTCAACCATTCCAGGTGATCTTTGTGAAAAATTAGATCTAATGATGATACAAATATATTTAAGATCTTTATCCTAATTGAAGCACAAATCACAATATCGTCGAAGTGGAAAATCTCACTTCTAGCATGCTAGTTTAGGAAAATCATGCATAAACCAATATGAAAACTAAAATCCAATTGCCTACTGGTTTGATCTGTACTATAGTATCCATACAACACTCCTTCACAAGTTTAGATACATGGCATACAATTTTAGTTGCATCCTACACACTAGAATCATTAATATCAAGAGAGAAGAGATAGAGAAAGACAAAAAGATAGAAGTACAAGGTTCTCCAAATACAAAGTGTTGGAAGTAAATTCGATTTATGTGTGCTATGGCTAGATCTACTCACGATGCAGTGTAGTAAAGAGAGGATCATCCACTTTCTAAGTTTCTACCAAGCTTCAAATAGAAATGCGAAAATAAAGAACAATGACGAAGCACTAAGGCTTACCCAACTAGTGCTTGGAACGGAAATGAAACTATCTAAGATGACAAAATACAAAAGCTTACTAAGCCTTACCCAACTAGCAAGGTGATTAAACTAAATCCTAGATTAACACCCAAAGGGATTGAGAATGATAGATTGCGGCTAAACTAAGCATAAGCGATTAAAACATGCCACAATAAAAACCAATGAAAGGAGGCAAGAGGAGGCCCGAGCACCTTCCCTCAAGCTATGCACCTTCCCAAAGGGAACACAAATGAAATAGAGAGATAGTCTCAAAAATAGAGAGCTTGATACCTTAATCTCAAAAGTGTTATTTACAAGGCAAATACCTCTCCTTTTATGGCAAGGAGAGTCTTCCATAAGTGTCCACTAACTTATGGGACTAATTTATTTCTAGCCTTTCTAGAACTTCTAACTTAGGATTTAGAGCTTCAAAGTTTCTTAACTTAGAAAAACTTAAGACAAAATATTTCTAATCTTAAGTTTTCTAAGTCTAAGTTCTAAATCTAAGTTTAAGCTATTTTATTATTATTTAAGCTTCTACTTATAGGCTTACAAAACACATGCCAAAACATAAGTTTATTAACAGAGACTCATACGTGGACTTACAAAACACATGCCACAGAGTTTTATTTATTTCTTTTTATTTTCTCTGTGTTAGCACAATTGCTAACATTATCCCCCTCCTTATTGGATTGGTGGTCCCACACCAATCGAAGCCTTTTCAACTTGACACAGAATGGTGGTAGCATTGTGATGTAAGTTGTGAAGTAACAACCTGATCCATATAGCTTCTTTTGAAGCTTGACATGCTGTGATGTACTCTGTCTTTGTTGAAGAAAGCGCGACTGATTTCTACTTCCTTGAATTCCACGAAATCGGTCCGCCTGCCAAATAGAAACAGATGCCGGAGGTAGATTTTCTGGTAGAGATTGTTCCTGCCCACGGAATAGCCTCGCAGGACAAGTGGAGAGATAGCATTTCTATCGTAACATAAGATGTGATCTAAACTTTCCTGAATATATCTCATCACTCTCTTTAATGCTTTCCAATGAGAGATCCTGAGATTAGACATGAATTGACTTAATGTGCTAACGGAACCTAGAGATGAAGCAAGCCACACAAAACGAGATAGAATCCACTGTAAGCAAGCTTGGATCAAGCCTAGATCCAACAACTTCACTAGATGAAAAGTCGATCTGACCACTTGTTTACTCTTTCACCTTTTTTTGTCTGAAATCACAATGATGCTCAGACAACAAACTTTTGCGAGGCTTCAGAAACAGAAGAATACTTCGCTTTTGCTCACACAGCTACGCAGATATGTGCTTCTTCACAAACAAAAATGTCAACTCTCTCTCTCTCTCTCTCTCTCTCTCTCTCTCTCTCTCTCTCTCTCTCTCTCTCTCTCTCTCTCTCTCTCTCTCTCTCTCTCTCTCTCTCTCTCTCTCTCTCATTGGTTCTTCAAGATCTCTCTACCTTTCGCCTCTCTCTCTAGAAAATTATGTTTCCAGAATGTTCTGAAAGCACATGTTTAAAATCAACGTGTCTATCTTTCAACCCCACTTCAATTGCATTTCAATTGCCCACCATCAAAGATGTTTAGGGCAAACATGGACCAATGAGAATGTGCAAAACCCTTTCTGTCTATCATTGGTGACATTCTCTCTCTCTCTCTCTCTCTCTCTCTCTCTCTCTCTCTCTCTCTCTCTCTCTCTCTCTCTCTCTCTCTCTCTCTCTCTCTCTCTCTCTCTCTCTCTCTCTCTCTCTCTCCTCCTCCTCCTCCTCCTCCTCCTCCTCCTCAAAACCTTGATTTCACAAAAACCCAAGCTTTTCACATTTTTCATTTTGAAGTTTGCATCTACACATTTAAGCTCAAGCATCCATATTTATATAATAACTTTCAATTAACAAAAACATGTATTATGGGATATAATGTGGAACATAGAGATTGCGTAGATGGGCTTGAAGACCACCTTCTTACATGGTCATTTAGAAAAAGAGGTATTTGTGAAGC
This sequence comes from Diphasiastrum complanatum, assembly GCA_029204225.1. Classification (NCBI taxonomy): domain Eukaryota; kingdom Viridiplantae; phylum Streptophyta; class Lycopodiopsida; order Lycopodiales; family Lycopodiaceae; genus Diphasiastrum; species Diphasiastrum complanatum. The sequence goes on along the minus strand of MU832973.1, from coordinate 48,111 downwards.
AACCTCCAGGATATGAGCACTGAGAAGGTTTTGTGCTGCTTTAAACAATCCTCTAGGGTGCGGTATTAGAAGATTAATACTCTCTTTGTAGTAAAGGAACTTAGGAGGTGCTATGATGCCAACTAGAATATATGTGCAAAATTCAAGTAGTCTGTTTCTTGCAGTTGCACTATACATAGATGATATCACAATGGTTTGCAACAAATAAATTGTTTATGAAAGAATTCAAAAGAAAATTGAGAAGTAGCTTTGAGATGAAAGACTTACGCATTAAATTATTGGTTAGGCAATGCCACGATAATTTTCTATAGGAGTGCCCCTTGAAAACAATGTGTATTAAGTAAAGAGATGTGTCCTAATGGGCAGCATAAAATGGAGAGTATGACTAGAAGCCTTGTGCCATGGTGTGTAAGCTTGGCCAAATTGAGCAGTAGCCATTACAAAATTGACTCAATTTTCAATCTAGGAGGACACTCGCTGGCTACTAAGAGGGTTATAACGTCCTATTTGAAAGGGACAACAAATTTTGGATTGATGTGCAGAGCAACCAATGGTCCAATGGCAAGTTTTGCACAATCTGACTAAGAAGGTGATGTAGATGACAGAAAGTTTACAAAGAGATGTATGTTTATAATCTGCGGATTTTGTGTTAGCTGGAGTTGTAGGAACCAACACTCAACAACATCATCTTCGAGATAAATTGAATACATGGGTGTGTGCCATGCTGCTAAAGAGTTTTTATGGATGCTGACAATACTCCGCGAATTAGAAATTGATAGGAGAGGAATCCAATACCATTTTGTCAAGGATCTAGTAGAAGGGAAGTTGACACTAGAATTTTGTTCAACTAAATTCATACTAGCTAACATGATGAGAAATTTTTTACCTAAACATCATTTTGTTCATTTAAGAGAGAATCTGATGTATAAAAGGAGTAGCAACTAATTTAGAAAAATAGTTCAGGTTGGTGAATTAAGAGAAGGTTTGTGCCATGTGGCCCTGTAATGGCACCTTAAAGTCAGATGAAGCCGTTAATTAGTTAGTTACGATAAGGCAATTTTTCGGGCTCCTTAGAAAGAATATTGATGTATATAGCACTCCATGTGGACAATCACATTGATTTTTCTCTTGTATTCAGCTTAGGTGATGCTTGCTTTCTTGTGTGAACGTCTTCTGCTAGTGACACAAAGTGCTCACAGAGTATCCTGTCTGCTATACCAGCGGTCAGTAGATTATAACCCATGATCCTTCTATCAATTTACTGCATTTCTCATTGAAATTCCAGTGGGACTGAGCAAACTTTCTTACGTTTGAGATTCCTTGTCCCGTTTGAGTGATACAAGCACAATGTTTTTGCTACTTACACTATTTCTTAAATTTTCTTGAGTACTCTTATTTGGCCACATCTTCGCAACGCTGCATCAACACGTAGCCAAGTTTCATAGAGTTATGGATTTCAGAGATTATGTTGATCAGCTACAGTTATACTACTTGGGCCGTTCAAGAGTACTGCAGATCTTGAGCTATAACATTACTAGACTTGCTTTTTACGATCGTCGTATAGTGAACCATATTGATACTCGTTCACTCAATGTAGACTTCTTTCTGGGCCGATCTACGGCCTTTTGATGAACACAGAACCAGTGGTCACATCATCCGTGACTCCTTCCTGAACCCATGGCCTACGTGACACAGTTGGAGGGTAAAACAAACGAGTCGCTGGTTTTAGAAAGTACTTGTGTGGGGTAGTTTGTCTTTAAATTGCAGTATGTATGGGTACAAGAATAAAAAGATGCAATGTCATGTCTGCCAATTGTGTGAAAAATGAGCGAGAAAGCTTGATCTGCGTACCCAATGCTGCTCAAAAACCTCTCTTGCTAGTGCTGGCAGCTAGCCGCTGTAAAAGCACTGTGATACTTTCTTGTGGCCGCCACATATGCTTTGACCAATTTGTTCTTTACTTTGTTGTGGATATAGACTTTATCTTATCAGCATATATATTACAGTTTTACCATTTTTTTGTTGGGGAGCAGCGTATAAGTGGTCCGCAAATAAGTGATCCGGGTCCCGGGGGACGGATCTTGACAGAAGTACAAAAAGCAAGACCTTTCTGCAGCAGCTGCTCCTCCATTATGAGTAAGGATGAGATCATGACTTTTTTCCAACGCACTAGTGAGTATGAGCTAGAGAAGCCTTCCAGAGCAACCAGCGATAGCAACATCTGCGATCGCTTCCAATTTTGTGTGTCACCTACGTTCATGATCAATTGTTTATTACTTGATGGCTACAATCACTTGCAATATAGAGCAGCGATTCTACTTTTCAATTCGGACGATATTGGGATCACATGGGCGCTCAGTGCTGTCCAATAATGACGATTCACATGGCAGGTTGGAGCCGTGCAGCCTGCTGATCTTCCCACCTCCCTTGTCTGTACCCGTACAAACATGGAGCACGCAATCTGGACCAGTGTTATCCTCACAAAAACCTGCATTCTATAGAACTTCTGGGTTGTTTTTGAAGACTTTTACTCATAAAAAAATGAATATGCTTGCATAAAAAATAGTCACATATTTTATGATACTGGTTTCTGAGAAAACATGTGGATTCCATTCCTATACTTTGCCGATTTTCTCAAGCATTCATCTAGACTACCCTTTGATTACTCAAAATTGTTAAACATTGAATATGATTGACTGGAAACTTGATCCAGATTTGAGATCCTCTAATTCCTCAAGTAAAAAACGTTGGTTGCTCAGAACTCTCCTCTTGAGAATCAGGACTAATTAGTAAGATTTCTAGTTTGGTGGTCCTTTTCTTTCAAGTAAAATTTTTTTTTCCTCTTTTTCATTTAAAAGGGAGCGAAGATGTCTCCTGGGCTAAATCCCACCAAGTTTTTTTTCTTTTAAAATGTATCTAATGGTGCATGGAAAAAAAATAAAAAATATTTAATATTTTCACTCGAGAACAGTTCCACCTCCTTGGAATTCCGCCCTCCATTGACCTTCCCTTGCAAAATGGCATGGGCACTTGTGGCCTTTTCTACTTGTTTTGTAGTCTACTTAAAAAGCCTAATGAGTAGCACAATTGTCTATAATGTTTAAGTTTTATGAATGCACATTTAGTTTCATAATGGTCTTGTAGAAAATTAACACAATGTCAATTACGCAATGGCAATAGCTTGGGCAGATGACTCTTTACCAAGCAAAGTGTCTTTTGCTTGGTTCCTTCTATAATACTCTATAATGCGATGAGCTATTTGCCACATATAGCAATTACTTTGTGCTTGCTACATTAGTTTTTCCCTAATTGTTGGCATTTGTGAAAGTTGTCATGCACAAACTCAATTTATTCCAAATTTGACACGAGGCCCAACCTTTCCATACAATAATATCTAAGTTTTGTTACCAAGTTACAAATGGCTCAAGGATCTTACCTTAAGGCCTTAGTCCTCTCGTGCACATGAGGCCCAACATTTCCGTTTCCCCTTGTTGGCTTTGGTTGATTCTACAAAAAATAAAAGTGGGAGTACATGGCAGAATTGGAGCACTCTTTGATAATCTTTTAATATCTATATATAGTAAAAATTTTGTGTCACAGCCAGTGTGAGCGCTGCCCAGAACCCTTTTTTTTCAAAATGTTTTCCCTCTCCCTCCCCCTCTTCTCACATTGCAAAACAACCCCCCCCCCCCCCCTTCCCCCCCCATTTTAAACCAATTCTGGCCGTCCGCCCAAGTGGGCTAGCTCAAAAAGGAACTATTCCTTTGGAGGCTGGTACCATCAAAACGAAGAGGATTACAGAGTCCGTGGGGTGGATTTGTAGTTCAGTGTTCTCGTGTGAATGGCAACGAAAGTTGAAAAGATCAATTTCAAGGGAGATCTTCTTTGGAGTAGTTGGTCTTCATTGAGACGGCTACATTCGGAATTGAAACTCATTGAGCATGGGTGATATCCACTTTCGGGTGGGTTTTTCAAAGGGGAGGCTAGGATCAACTTAAGAGACTGGCAACAAGTTGGACCAAGGCTAGAATCCTAGCGAAATGGTCATATTTGTATATTTGGCAATTGAGGCCAATTTTCATATTAGACTTAGAGTTTGACTTTTCAAAGTGATATTAGTCTAAAAGCATTTGAATAAACACTTTTGAAAAGTGTGGAAAACTATAGAACACGAGTTTTGGAGAGATTCAATTTGAGCAATAGATACATTGAATCCAGTCACAAAAATAGTAGGGTTTTCATTATGGAGGAAAACCAAAGTTTGAATTTAGGTTTGGACTTATTATAAAAGGATGTAACTCGTGGGAATAGAAGACATTGTCTCTCTCTTATCTCATTCATGCTTATACATGGTTCTCTTGGGTTCTACTATCTATTGGTGCATTGTACTTGTGATATCTTGCAATTCTATGTGTAGAATGTTCATTAAATGCTATTTTCAGATCCACACGTGTGAAATACGGTAGCTTACTGTTTTTGTATGGATAGAAACGTTATTTTATGTTTTGATTGATGTTTGATCAAGATGTATTAGAGTTTGCATCTCATTCATAGTGTAGATGTTGGTTTTTCTACATTGGCAAGATTGGTGATTTGCTTGTCTTTCTAACCAAAGTTCAAGGGAATATTTTGGATGTTAATGATCTTAAATTATTCACATGGAATCAGAGCTTGTGTTTCAAGTTATAAAGAGAGCATTCACAATCTATCAATGATTTGGAGAAGATATCAATGCTAGAGCATGCTAGATTGGATTCTACACCAAAATCGAGTTTCTTGCATATGTAGATTGGATCTTTTGTAGATCAAAACTCTATTTAGGGTTATAATCTTGATCAATTCTGATTTCAAACATTACTTACTGGAAATGGCCAATTTTTAGAGCATTGGAAAAGCCTAAGTGGTGGCTACAAGATTGCATATCAAGTTTTAGACAATCGCATGTAGATTTTGAAATAATCAATTTTTTGTGAATTTCCACACCTCATAGTTGGAAATCCCGTCCAATTTGTTACTTTCACTCAAAATGGACTCTCCCATGTTCGTCATTGCAAAACTGCTTGAAACTTCTACCGTAGGCTAAAAGTAGTATGCCGAGGCCAACTGTGATGTCAGAAGTAAAAAATGATGACCTGTACTTTTTCCCTTACTAGGCCACCCGCCGCTTTTCCGCCAAATTGAAAGCCAAATCGACGTCGCCTTTCGAAATGCACTCTGTTGCCAACTCCCAACTACATGCCCAATGGAATGGTGAGATCACGTTTGGTGGACTCCGAACACTTTTTCCACTACAATCACTCTATTTTGTTGTACTATACTTGCAGGTACAGTCTGGGTGCCCTTCGTTTGGAGTCAAAGATAAACTATAAGAGTAGTGTAGGTTCACTTACTATGCTTGCTTGCAATCCCGCCTTTCTGCTCGAGCCCAACCTCGGATTGCCTGTCCCATGCATCCTAGCGGCCAAAACATCTTTCTGAATCTTGTATTTATCTGTTCGTTCATCCGCTTTTACACGGTTCCAATCACTTCTTGAACACCAGGAGGGCTTGGATTGCCCGTCCCTATAAGCTCGTTGTGCCATATCACGACGATGCCTAATCCATAAGCTCATATGCTTATGAATATCATTCTCCTCGAATTTCTCTTCTTGTTGGAATTTATTACGAAGGGTAGTAATAACCTGTCGTTTATCGGTGGCAAGTTGTTCGGACCATTTATTAAACAATCTGTCGTCAAAATGGCATTGACATAAAGAATAGAGCTGGTTCTAGCTATTGGATGTGAGAGTTCTTATGCATTAATTGCTTGGTTTTGAAGGTATTGAACATATTTTCAGGTATGAGAAGATTGTTGTACTTTAATTTGGTTCATTTAATCAAATCTATGTGCCTAATGTGGAGTTAAAAGCCAAATTTGCTAGTTTTGGTAAGTAGTTTTGATTCTAGCTCATAGTTTGGATCTAGATCTTTGATTTGTGCATTCTCCATCACTTTTAGGATTGATTGGGATTCATTTTGCTATAAAATTTTGTCATGCACTTGAGTCATTTTTTTAAGTAGCTTACTAATTATTCATATTACTTAGTTAGACAAATATTTTGTAATTTTGCACTTGAATCATTTTTTACATGCCAAGATATTTAAATAATTTTTTTTCAAAATCACATGAAGATATTATATATTGCATTAAAAAAAAATCAAACATTAAAATGTTTTTAAATTTTGAATTCACTTAATTTAATAAATATTTTTTGTTATTTTTCATAATAACAAATTGATTACAACTAATATTTATATTATTTTAACAAAAGTAACCTAAAGTTTTAAATATATCTTGCATCATAGTCTGGATTTTAAATTTTTGCAAAATGTAACATAGTCACAAATCGTTTTTTTTTATTCTATTTGAAGTTTCAAAATGTATGAAAATTTAAAAAAACCTTAAAATCTGTAAGTAAAAAGGGTCTTCCGCCACTTCTCGTTTCAAAATATTTCGCGTTCTATGTCCTTTGGTTGTCAATTAATCGATTTTCAGTATACTGCAAAAAAACTTATATTATGTATAGTAATACTCAAGCAACTGTAACATAGCTATAAATACTAACTAGGAGTCAACATTTACGGTAACATCGATCAATTCATGTGGTCTTTCATCCTGATCGTTCAAATCCCAGATGGTGGTACGTAATTCAAGTCGTTTCTTGAAATAAAAGAATTTTTGAAGATAGAGATGTTGTGGAGGACATGGTGCTACCAGTTGATGCACTTCATGAACAAGATCGTAAAGATGGATTTGATGACACATTTTTGGAGGATGATCATGTGCAAGCTTCACAAGCTAATAATGATGTTGAGCGTGATGCATCATCATCGGATGGATCGACGACACACCACAAGAACACAAAAAGCAAATATCTATGCAATTATTCACGCACAATACAAAAGAGGTCATGCAGCCAATTTTTTTTTGAGTGGATTGGCGTGAATATACGCGTGGATACGGTTTTGTGGATTATCCACGCATGGATGTTCCATGTGGCTATCATTTCTGGAAACTCCATAATTCACCAGAGACCGTGAAATTCAAATCGCGTGGATTATCCACGTGTGGATCTTCCACGCCAACTCAGACAACTGGCAGCCGACCTAACCTCCGATGACCGATTCCGATTATCCACGCATGGATTATCCACGCCATAGTAAGATGCAAAAAAATTAGACTTGGCTTTCACGTAGAACTGCATGTCAAATTATCTACGTGTGGATAATCCACATGTATTTTTTTTATCCACGCAAAATCCAGAGAGTTGGGGCCATGGATATGGCGTGGATAATTTTTTTTTCAAACCACGTGGTATCCATGGCTTCAACTCTCTAGATTGTGCATGGATTATTCACTTGTAAAAATCCACACAAATTCTTTCAAATTATTTTGACCAAAAAACAAATTTGGCGCGTGAACCAAAATGTGTTCGCTCCTAAGCTAGATGTCAACTTCTTTTTTCTTTTATGTGAGAGAGAGAGAGAAAAAGAGAGAAAAGATGGGAGTGAGGATGAGATGGGGGTGAATGTGAATGAGAATATTGAAACTTTTTTTATGGATATTGATAGTGTTTTGTGTTTTTAGTCCATTGATGGATGTTAGTTGTATTTGTTTTGTGATCATAATCCTTTAGTATAAGTTTTAAGATTTTTTTTGTTTGTGATGTAGGCTTGGATATGAAAAATGGAGCTTTTATTGCAAAGAATTGAAAGTTCAAGTGCATGCAAAAGGAAAAGCAAAGATTGCAAAACAATGGAGATACAATAGTAAAGCTAAATTCACATTTATTTTGGTTCATTTGATATTTAGTTGATAAGTTAATGTATTATCTATTGATGCATTGTGTTGTGGTTTCCATTACTTTCCATTGTGCTTTCATTACCTTCGATTGTGAATTCTAGCATGCAAATCATGTGCTAAAATAGATACATTACATTGAATTCATCAATAGATACATTTGCATTCAATAGACTATACATTGCATTGAATTCATCAATAGATACATGTGCGTTCAATAGATGTGCATTCAATAGAGTATATATTTGTATTAATGAATTAAAAATATATGCATTCAACATTTTTGCAAGAATGATGTAGTGGCAAAACATTTTCTTGATTTCAAAAAGAGTACATTGATGAGAGAATGAATTCTCCCTTCATCCATTGCCTTCTACAAGGCCTTACATTCAATTTTAAAGTTCTACTCATCATTACTTCCTCCCTCCTCGCTTCTTTTGACTTGTAGGTTTACGTTGGTGTCCACATCTTCAAACTCCTCTCATTCACATTCTCTTCCACATTTTCCTTCTCAATATTTTTCTCTACATCACGAATGCTTGAAGTTGTAGAGCCTCTCTACAAAATAGAATCAAAGATTCAATTAAATTGAGATTAAACTTACTTGTAAACCGCAAAGTAAACAATCACAAAACAATAAAGGTTAAGAGTTTACGATTGGATGCAATCCATGGGATTCCATGAAAGCTTTAAGGTCAGCATATCCATGACCGTAGCCTTGTTTGTACTCGGCCACGATCATGTGTCTTCCAAAATCACTAAGCTACATTCAACAAAAAAACATAGTTTAGCAATAAAAAAACATTAACAATCTCACTACAAAACTAGAATCATAGTAAAAAATATTGCACTTACAAATTGGCCTCTAGATTGCCCCTTCCTCCTGATTCCAAGAGACTTTGGCCATGTTTTAAGATCTTTTCGGCGGCGGCTCTATGTTGTTGTTCATATTTTGGGGATTGTTTTGCAACAATTCCCCTTTCACCTTCCTCCAATCCCGTTTGGAGCACCATTTAGGCTTCGTGGGATTCTTGGGATTCTTCACAGCTCTTCTCATCAATTGCCTTTTGTTTAGGATTTAAAGACACATTGTGTTCAAGTCCTACTAAGAACATTGGATTGAGAGAATTCAAAATATAAAGTCTCTATTATTTTAGTTTTATCTTGAAGCGATTGGGAGGACCATTCGGTCATGTAATCTTTACCAAAATATTAAGCAACTAAATCACACAAACGACATGAACTACATTGCCACGCGTATTTTTTATAACTCCATTACGTGGATTAAGATCATAATACACACTACACGATTCCTGGGCATCCTCAGAAGCTCTTCTCTTGGACGATTCACCCGAAGAAGATAACACAAGATTTTTGATTCTATCTCTTTGTTGAAGAGATAGATTTTCAAACCAATCTTGTGTATATTTTTTGGGCTCCTCACGAGCTCTTCTCCTAGATTGTCTCCCACTTGACCTACCACTTGAAGACATTGTATCAAAGAAAAGTTAAAAAGTTAAAAAGTATTGGAGAATGGGAGTGAAAGAGTAGTGAAGAGTGTAAGATTAAAGAGTAAGCAATGACAAGAGAGCAATAGCAAGAGCAAGATCAATAGCAAGCAAGAGCAAGCAAGCAATTAGGAAGAGCTTGCAAGCAATAGCAAGAACAAGATCACTAGCAAGCAAGAGCAAGCAAGCAAGATTTATAGAGCTTGGAAGAGCAGTAGCAAGCAAGAGCACTAAACAATAGATTAGGAAGAGCACTAAACTTGAAAGCAAAGGAAGAGGACCAAAATGCTAGTGAAAATATGGTTTTATGGACATTCAAGTTTCGCATGGATTATCCATGCACGCGTGGATAATCCATGCGTGGATGTTCCACGTGGATATTTTTCCCCTCTTCGCACGTGGGAGGGTCCCCCTCATGAGCTTACATGCTTTAAATGTCGTGCAAGTATTATGATGGAACTTTTTTGTCATGTGACCTCCTTAATGCTGGTTGCACAGGGTCATTTAGATCCATGATCAATAGCATTTATGATATATTGAAGACCTTAGTGATATGTGACCTATATGATATTTTTTCTAGTTGTTGGTGTGTGACCTATATAATCTTATATAAAGTCATACTAATCAATTGAAATATCATTTCCAATTGTAATAAAGATGTTGATTAATGGTCGTCAAGAATATGATTGATTGACATTGTTTTGATCATTTTATTGAGCAATCACTCGATCATACATATAATCATCCTACTCAATAATCTATCAATCAATCAAATAATTGAGTATTCTATCAAGTGATTGACTCTATGATCGATAAAACTATAGATTTGCATCGGGTATTAATCAACTGAGATAGTCATATGAATGAAAATGGACCTAGACTTTTCTCATACAATTGTGAGCGAATCCAAGTGTCAATTTCATAGCTAAATGAGTGGAATTAAATGAGGAACATCATCTTGCATACAAAGCTAGATAGAAAGGGCGAATGCATATTTCAAGGGAGACCAATTTGATTTCACAACTATCTTAATTATCCACCCTTGAATCACACTCAAATAACTTGAGCCAAATGATTAAGGACTCTGAAGAGACTAATTGTAGAGAGCGGGGTGGAACACCCATGCAACATACCTTTGGTAATGAGAATATCTTTCTAGCTCATTATGAGAATGCCAACAATGATAGAATTGTGACCATAGGAACCATGTAGGGTATGCTTGCTCCTCCTTAATCCCTACTATTTCCTTGATAATAGGCTTGGTAGTAGGCTTGAAAATTTCCTTGATGAACCAATCAATATTGTTCATTGAATTTCAGTCTTGCTTGTTCCTTTCATTTGTAATAGATCTCAATTTCTTTTTCTTTCTCTAAATCACGTGGAGGTATGATAATTTCCCTAGAATTCATAATTCCAATCAAATGTCATTGTAAGAATAAATTTGCAGGAGAAATTATACAATCATATTCAAATAACAAATAAAGTGCAATCGATAATCAATATCAATAACAATATATACTTGCTATTGCGATAATGAGATGAATCGCTATCTGATGATGATGACACGTCAATGACATATACACATTGTAGCCAGCTACGTACTCTATACCACATGATAAGTAGTCATTATGAGACCATATGCACTAAACAAATAAAATAAAATTTGCTAAAGACATGCCAACATCTTATCCATGTATATTCTAGTTATGCTTAATGAAAATCTAATATTATAGTAACATTGCTATCAAGAAAATTGCTTGGGTGGGGCAACACATAAAGATGCCCTAAAGATGACCCTAAAGATGAAATGGTCCATATTGCCTCTCATAGTAATCAAAATAGCTATCTCAATTTGAAATTTAACATAATATTTGTCTCAAACCTTCACCAAAATACAGAAAATGAAATTCAATGTGTTGATAGGTAACAAATTCCAAAAGTGAGATCCATTTACATTTTGTTTTATATTGTGGTTTATACTAGTGGGCCTTTTCTTCATCAGTCTCGGCATTACCCTCAGTTAGCAGAGTGTCCTGGAATGCCTCTTGCCACCTTGACCCTATTTATAAACCTCTCCATATGCCTCTCCATAACCCTCTCTATAAATGTTTCAAAAACAAGTTCAAATTTGGTAGGCTATTACCGAGGCCAAACATTGGACCCAAGGCTCGAGTATTCCACTCCCCCCACAACTCATTTTAAAAAATATCTTTCAAAAAAATGCTCAAAAAAAGCCTTGGAAATTGCCCGTCCTCTTGTAGTGCTCCTCTCCAACTTGAGATGTTGATGAAGATCCACCTCTGGCTTGAAGCCTATATTCTTCATTGATCAAGATCTCTTGAAGATCCATCAAACTTGGCAAAGTTCTTTGAATAGCAAGACTTTGTACAATGTTAGCATTAGCATCCAACAATCCATTAATAAACAAGATCTCCTTCCTTAATGCTCTCATCAATGCAAGCTAACTCATCATTCAAAGCTTTCACTCTCAAAACAAAAGTATTTGGAATTTCTTCACTCTTTTGCAAACCAAAAAAAAATTGCTTTCTTAGAGTCAACACTCTAGAAGTAGACTTTGACTCATAAAGTTTTTTCAAAGCTTTCCAAGCCCACTTGATGAAGTACACCTACCAACTTCCTTGAGAAGCTCATTGGTAACATTCATCTGTATCATATGTAGAGCTCTTTTGGACCTCTTGTCATACCTCACTTAATCTTGTCGTGTTGTTGGCCTCTCTTCCAAACCTACAACAATATCCAAAACATCATTCATCTCAAGAAGTGATTCCATCCTCACTTCCCACAATGAATAGTTACTTGAGGTAAGCCTATCATTGGCTTCCAACATGACTCCACTTGATGTAGCCACGTAGCAATGACCTGATCCTCTCTTTCAACCTGTTTCAATACACAAAGCACTCCTTTGAACAACAACAAATGTTTTCAAAAGGAAAACACAAAGATATGAAACCTCCAATTCTCTTTTAGCATTTATACCAAGCAAATCGACACATACACAATAACATATTGCATAGATTTTGACGTGAGCGTCTGACATATTTTTGAAAATTTCATAATCTGTCACAATTCGATATGTCAAAATACGACGTCCAAGTAAAAAAATCTGAAAATCAGAGTCCGACGATCGAGAAATATGGGCGGCAACCAATTTTTGAAAGGCACGTCGGAATTCGACATGTTGGATTCCGACATTCAAACATGGATATGGCCTGACATGTTTTTTCAGAAAACAAAAAATGCGTGTAATCCGATGTGGACGTCGTAATCCGACGGACGTCAGAATCCGACATCCACGTCGACAATCCGAAAGCCTGTCCACGACATCTGGGACCTGTCGTCCGGGCCTGAATGGGGATGGACGTCAGATTTCGACGTCTGTTTGGTTTCTTGAATTTGCACCATCGCGCCTTCTCTCTCACTTTGTTTTTTGCAAGTTGGAGAGTCTTTGGAGTGATTGAGGGCGATTGAAGATCAGTGCTTCCACCCCAACAAAGGAGACTTGGGAGACTCTGAAGAGCCTTCACAAAGCCGAGATCAAGTCAAGAAAGAGGAGTAAGAACCAGTACTCTCGTGCCTTCACCAAGAAAAAAGAAAAGAACAAAGATTATGGTGGAGTAGAAGATGAGTCAGCTCATCCTTCTAACTTCAAGAAGAAGACACAAGAAGTTCAAACCAGTGGTATCATAGAAGACTCACATGCAAGTTGTGGATAGGCATCTCTTCTGATGTCTAGTTTCTCTTCTTTACCTTTTAATGATGTATCATGGTATATTGACAGTGGAGCAACAACTCATATGAGTTGCTCCAAAGATTCTTTTGTTTCTATTGAATCTGTTCTAGATCCTAAGAAATCAATATACACAGCAGTTGGTGATGCATGTGCAATTGAAGGTGTTGGAAGTTGTTCCTTAGAACTTAAATCTTCTATGAGTTTTACACTTTCTGATGTTCTCTATGTGCCTAATCTCACAAAGAGTGTGATTAGTGTAGAAAAGTTGTTAGATGATGGTTATGAACTGGATTTCAATATCAATGGTTGTTTCATAAAAAAAGAAGATAAGATCCTTGCAAGTGGATCTAAATATGGAGGTATTTTCAAGCTAGATGTGCACGAAAATTCAAGTTTATGTGATGTTGCATTGTTGACTTATGTTTCCGAGGAGCTATGGCATAGGAAGTTGTATGTTTCCAGCTTCAGGTCTATGCCTATTATAGTCAAGGAGATCAAGCCAAGAGTGTCTTATTCTATGGCAAAATCACTTATGGATCCATATTTAATGTCTTCTAAAAAGACAGAACATTCTATGGAGTTGGAACATTCCGATGTTCATCTTTCTTTATCAGTAAGCAAGGAAGGTGTTTCTTGCTTTGCATGTACCATTGATGGATCCACAAGTTACATTTGGCTGTGTCTTGTCTCTTCAAGTTTTTTGGTACATGTGTATGTTCCATCATGCAAAACTTTATGGAGTCATGAAGCTAATGGAAGGAGTGCACTTTATGAAGTCTTGTTCAGTTATAAGCCTAAGGTTGTATACCTCAGTGTTCTGGAAGACTATTGCTTTGTATGTGGTTTCTTGGAAAGAAAGAAGGATGGTGATCCTAGTCTGTGGATCATGGTTGGATGCTTATCCACCAAGGAAGGCTACGTAGCCTTTACACTCTCTATCTCGAAGGTGTTTGGGCATGGATAAGTTCTTGATTTTGAAGATCTATTTTCTATCTTGGAAGTGGCTGAGAGCACAGTGTCTCATAGTGCATCACAAGGTTTGAGGAGGAGTATCCTCAACATGCATGTTCAAGGAGATCTTCATCATTGTACAAGGCCGAGTCCTTGTTGATCTTATTTCATGGAAAAGAAAAGAAAAGTAAAGGTGGTTTTCATTTTGTTTTACTCACCTATTGGTCTTCTTCTTTGATTGATGATGTATCTTGCTTAATTGAGATTTGTTTATCTCAAAGATCAAATAAGACTATTCTGTTTTTGAATGAAGTCTTTCGTTTGGAATTACTTCTTGTCTTTTGTGACTTGATTATGTTTCCAAAACATCTAGAAGGCAAGATGTCGTACCATCATTTGTATGCTCTTAAATTGAGTAAGAGCAAATATGAGTTTAGTACTCATAGTTTGAAAAAAGGAGTTTTTTCATGTATTGAGGCATATTGTAAACTTCTTGTGAGGTTAAGTGAAGCATCCATTGAGGGCACTTACACCCTCAAGAAAGTATTTAGCCTTAATTTGATCAAGTTTGAGTATGGTTTCAAGATTAGATCCATTTTGGATAGAGTTCATATTTTTTGGACTAGTGAAGCTAGTATGCTTAATCTTGAATATTGCTCATGGTACAATCTTGATCTGTATGATCTTTGTGGTCATGATGAGGCATGAAAGCCTCGGTTTTTTCTATCTTTCTTGCAGCCAACTTCATGCATGTGGACTTTGCATACCTAGGATCGACATCCGTCATGCAGGAGGTACATTGGCATTGTAGCAAGTTGGTGGAATATTTTTCAAAGGCATTTGGAAAAGATTTCTATCAGAGAGAACTTATCATGGATTTGGTAAGCACTGCTATGATGGATTCTTTGTTCATCTTCACTTCAAATGCAAAGCAAAGAATCCAAACTCAAAGGATCTTCACCAACATCAGATAGATATATTTTAAGGAGGAGTGTTAAGAATTGTAAAACATATCTATCATCTGTTGTTAATGTTTGGGGGATCCTACCCATGTAAATATTTTGTACATATCCAAGGTATGTGAATTGAGCACATATCCTTGTATAATAGGGCGAGTTTGGGTTAGGTAGATCAAATTCCAGTGACATGCATAAAGTCTAGTTGGTCTAGTATGATATGCAATAATGTTGACAATGTCTAGTTTGACATGCATATAGAGATTCACATGGAATTGGTCAATTATGACCTTGTAAAAACTTGAGCCACAATAAATGCATAATGTCCTAAGTTTCCATAGTGACATGCAAAGCATGCAATCACTCTAATGGACACATGCATGTAGATTTGTACATGGCTAGTTGAGAAATTGCCATTTGGAGAAAGTAGGTAGAAGCTAGGTGCAACCTGTGCATGCTAGCAGTTAGGTGTCAAGTTAATAGTGTTTGCACTTGAATAGGTGTAGGATGTGCATTGAATGCAAGGAGTACCATGAATTTTGGCTCTCCTATATATGTACATATCATTCTCATTCACAAAGTAATGAAGAACCAAAGTTTTGTAGCTATCTCATGCTTGGTTGGATCTAAACTATTTTTTTCTTGTTATCTCTCTAGCTTTCTCTCTCTAACTCGTGTTGAGACTAATGCTTATGCATTGTAATCTTGTACTTTTAATCATTATTTGATTCATTGCTATCATAGTCTATTGATTAGCATGCTAGATTGTGTATTAGCCATATCTTCTGAACTAGATCTTGTTAAACAATCTAGAATCAGGGTACTGTGCCACTCACAAAGCTTAATCAAGATCAGTCACTCTTGTGGACATTCCCCACACGTGTGAACTATGGAATTTTCAACAGGGAAGGGCTGCAAACACCTCCTTTGCGATCATTTGGGAGGGGTCAACAATGGCCCGGGAGAACCTTGAGAACCGATAGCATCCGAGAGAGAGAGAGAGAGAGAGAGAGAGAGAGAGAGAGAGAGAGAGAGAGAGAGAGAGAGAGAGAGCTTCGTGAGAATTGTGAGTGAGAGAGAGAGAGAGGAACCGTGAGAACCGAGAGCATCCGAGAGAGAGAGAGAGAGAGAGAGAGAGAGAGAGAGAGAGAGAGAGAGAGAGAGAGAGAGAGAGAGAGAGAGAGAGAGAGAGAGAGAGAGAGAGAGAGAGAGAGAGAGAGAGAGAGAGAGAGAGAGAGAGAGATTCGTGAGAACCGTGAGTGGGAGAGAGAGAGGAACCGTGAGAACCGAGAGCACCCGAGAGAGAGAGAGAGAGAGAGAGAGAGAGAGAGAGAGAGAGAGAGAGAGAGAGAGAGAGAGAGAGAGAGAGAGAGAGAGAGAGAGAGAGAGAGAGAGAGAGAGAGAGAGAGAGAGAGAGAGAGAGAGAGAGAGAGAGAGAGAGAGAGAGAGAGAGAGAGAGAGAACTTCATGAGAACCGTGATAACCGTGAGTGAGAGAGAGAAGGAGAGGAACCGTGAGAACCGTGAGAACCTAGAGCATCCGAGGAGAGAGATAGAGAGCATCGTGAGAACCGTGAGTTCTAGATATGTAAGGCCCATGAAATGCGTGAAATGCGGTCAACGTTGCCTTTGTTTGCGATGAAATGCGTGGCCTAAAGGACCATGATCTCAGATTTGTAAGGCCCATGAAATGCGTGGCCTAAAGGACCGTGAAATGCATGGCCTAAATGCGGTCACTATGCGGGATGAAGGGAGGGGCCACAAACACCTCCTTTGCGGTCGTTTGGGAGGGGTCAACAATGGCCCATGAGAACCGATAGCATCCGAGAGAGAGAGAGAGAGAGAGAGAGAGAGAGAGAGAGAGAGAGAGAGAGAGAGAGAGAGAGAGAGAGAGAGAGAGCTTCGTGAGAACCGTTAGAACAATGAGTGAGATCTTCGTGAGAACCATGAGTGAGAGCTTTGTGAGAACTGCTAGAACAGTGAGATGAACCATGAGAGAGGAACCCTGAGAGGAACCGAGAGAGAGAGAGAGAGAGAGAGAGAGAGAGCACCGTGAGAACCGTTAGAACAGTGAGCGGAACCGTGAGAGAGAGAGCACTGTGAGAACCGTTAGAACAGTGAGAGGAACCTTGAGAGAGGAACCATGAGAGAGAGCACCGTGAGAACCATTAGAACAGTGAGAGGAACCGTGAGAGAGAGAGCACCGTGAGAACCGTTAGAACAGTGAGAGGAACCGTGAGAGGAATCTTGAGAGAGGAACTGTGAGAGAGAGTATTAAGACCCTCAAGGATTGCCCCTAAGATGAGGATAGGAGAACACAATAGGAGAGACTATGGATCCAAACCGCCCAACCAATACTAGATCAAAACTGGATCTAGCCCCTAAGCCATGCCATGTGAAGCAAGAGGAGAAGAGAGAAACTTGTAACCTAACCCAATATGTCGACGGGAAAATCCCCACCTCATTATATAGAGAGTAGAGTCTTGTGCATGTAACCATGCAATCCCCATGCAGGTCAACTATAAATAGATCACATCTCTTCATGCAGTCCTCCTGCCTATATCTATCACACAAGCATGCAATGCTCCAAATGTCTCAATTAGAGTGTCTGGGTCCTCTCAAGGTAATTAATCACAAACAGGCCTTGACATGGAATTAGATCACGGCGTGACCAATAATCTCGAGTACTGGAGGGCCGGTCTACCATATTAGGACTATTCCAGGTCCTTAACCGATTATGGCCATAGTGGTGGGCCCATAACCCACAGGTCCCAGGATCGAAACTTGGCTCTAATACCAATATTAAGACCCTCAAGGATTGCCCCTAAGATGAGGATAGGAGAACACAATAGGAGAGACTATGGAGCCAAACCGCCCAACCAATCCTAGATCAAAACTGGATCTAGCCCCCAAGCCATGCCATGTGAAGCAAGAGGAGAAGGAAAAAATTGGTAACCTAACCCAATATGTCGATGGGAGAATCCCCACCTCATTATATAGAGAGTAGAGTCCTGTGCATGTAACCATGCAATTCCCATGCAGGTCAACTATAAATAGATCACATCTCTTCATGCAGTCCTCCTGACTATATCTGTCACACAGGCATGCAATGCTCCAAATGTCTCAAATAGAGTGTCTGGGTCCTCTCAAGGTAATTGGTCACAAACAGGCCTTGACATGGAAGTAAATCACGGCGTGACCAATAATCTTGAGTACTGGAGGGTCGGTCTACCATATTAGGACTATTCTAGGTCCTTAACCAAATATGGCCATAACATTCTTCCCTCCTTAAACTGCTTCTATCCTTAGAAGCTCTTCAAAACAGGAAAGAATTACTAGAACAGTTCCTTTAACTGTCAATATTAACCTAGGAAATCATTATCCTTAGTTTGACTTTCATATCAAACAAGTACTCAGAGATAATCAATTTCTCCAATTATTAATCTCTGTTCTGGAGTACGACTCAAGTTTGAAAAGTACACTAAGCAATAAATTTCTGAACTAGGTTACACTCATCACAAGTTAGTAACGTCACCTTCATGTAAAACACTTACATAAATCAATGAGTGAAATATTCCCTAACTTAGGGGATTAAAGTTAAAGAAAAAAATAACAATTATAGTCTAAAATCATCCACAAACTCCGGCAAACAATTTATAAATTTTTTTCAAATACAACTATCCTTAGAATCCAATTCTAAGATATGATAATTAATTCAACTAGAATTTCTAGGAGAATCATTAAGATATAGAATGATTAAAACTCAACTTTGAATATCGCAAATACTCTTTTGAGTTAATGCTCCTGTTTCTAGCACCAAATGCAAGAAAATAAGCATCTGCAGACCATAAACTATAGTAGAATAGCATCCACTAGATAAATAAAATAATGTCTGTGAGATCCATAGGTTCTCAATTAGAATACTGGAGTAAAGATATTCAAAACACTGATCTGAATTCTTACTCAATTAACAGACCAAGATTTAATCGTCACACTTAAGAATCATCACAATTCCGAATAATCCTCTGACAATAATCAAGTAGTTATTTATGATCCGTCAATCATAAATATTTAGATTCGTATGAATTGTCAATCATAATTCACTGGAATCCAAAATCATACTTAATCATTTACAGGATACCGGAGTATATGTCTAACATAACTCAGGAAAAGTAAGAGTCATTCCAAAATCTTTCTATTAAAAAAGTACTGGATTTAGGAATACTTCCAAAACATGATTCTTTAACTGAAGTGTAAGATTCAAGGTCTAGAATCTACTGGTAATTAAAGACTGAACGCATACCAAGATGACAATCATCTTCAACTACAAAAACTTTAGATTACAATCCAGAATCACATGTAGATATCCAAAATCCTGCTGAATATCAATTCAGGTATTATTCTTGGATCCATTATGATTCGCTATCCAATTGAGCTCTCTAGGATACAATCACTAATGAGCTGAGTCCCTTCCTCAACTAAGGAATACTCTATCCCAAGAATAATGTATATCCGGATGAACTGAAATGATTCACTAATCATGCGTCTTACAAGCAATATAATTCAAAACCATCAGTTCCCAGTGAATCCACATCACTTTGATCGTTTTATCAATTAACTTCATCCTAATCAACTACTCAAGTTAATTGCAATGATTCAGAAATCTCAAAGGTCTAGGTGCAGATCTTAATTATACTAGTATGACACCACATTTAGATCTTCATCCAAACCATTTATAAGTTAATCCATAAATCTCCAATCCAAAGATTTGTTAACTCTGCAAGTATTTATCAAAACAATACTTGATCACATGTTTATATTCACCGACTAGGTTAAGTGCACCAAATAACCCTAGTAACCAGGAATACACAGTAGATTCATACAAGATTAATCGTGCACATATGTGAATAATCTTACTATGACAAAGTACATAAACACATTCTTATCTGGCATATTCCTCCAAAACCCACATATGTTACATATCTCACTGAGATCTTGTAACTCAGCTACAAAAAATTTTTTATTTCTCATGAGTAAATAACATATTTGGGAAAATCTCTGAGACGAATAACATTCACTCTCAGCAGTTTTCCAATCCAACTTACCTTCTAATTACATAATTTCTTCACTCAATCAACCCCTCTCTGATCCTACTACTCAACTAAGATTAGGTTGATCTAATATAGAACTCTCAGACTTAAATTTTGATCAAACTTACTGTCCCATACCATCAGCTTTTCTTTCCAGAAAATCCTTAACCGCCTTATCTGATATTCTAGAGATCCACTGATCTTCTAGCTGTCCTATAATCACTATAGGATATTATCTCTTGTTCCCAAATACTGGAGAATCCATTTTATTTGGATGATTGGCATGCCCCATCGGATGGATATCACAAATCCACACCTGATTCTGTGATTTAGACAGAAGAATTAACATGGTTCAATATTACATCCTGATCCTTTCTGGTTAGTGATGAGCTTCAAACCCCTATTGATGCATCAAATCTAGGGACCAGCTTCTGTCAACTAGCAGATCCAATGTAATTCACGTATCATATTCCACTTCTAGACCTCGCAATTGACATCCAAAATTGCGGATAACTCAATGGTTACAAATATATCAGTTACAAATTCAACTGAATGAATTCTAACCAGGAAATTAATAACTAGTATTAAGCAATTATTTACAGGGATTACCAAAATCCTAACTGCAAAATACATTCCCCGATCAAACTTACTACCTCTGATGTCCACTCTTCTTTCCTCAGAATTTTTAGTTCCCTGAAAATCTATTTCAGCTAAGGTACCAAAAGACGTAATGACATTAGTAAATGTAGAAAAATGAATTACTGTAGGAAAAAAGTTTGAAATAGTTTCATCTCTATCCTATACCTAGGTAGAAATATCGATATACAACCACCATAGGATTTTAACTAGAAATGAAATCAGTTTTACTTTTGATCAGTTCCTATTATTATGATTTTTTCAAAAAAATTGGACTGTTCGTCCTTTTTACTTACTGGCTTAAGAATTACTTCGTTAAAATTATCTGTAATCAATGGGAAATAAGATTTGGATTCGGGTACTTCCTATACTATATTCACACCAAAATAATATTATTGAATAAAGAATTACCTCCAAATACTATAAATTTTCCACCATTAATTAATTAACAAGTATTCCAAAAGCTTTGGTTTGTTCAATTTTAATGACCTAAATCATCAAAACCACATTAACCAACTGATCGGTGTTCCACCGATTTTAAAAGGAGAAAATCGAAAAAACACAATTTAACTCCATTTACTAGGAGTAATCTTACTCCAGAGTTAAATCGATAAAAAGCACAGTACCAAAGACCCAAATTTCCCACTAACTAGGTACTTGCCTGGAGAACCAAACCACAACCATTATTTTGTCAAGATCGGTTTAATAAATATTAACCGATTAGTATCGCTTGACACAAAAACAACAGTATTAAGTTCTCAAAATACTAGGCTTACAAGGTAACTGTCAAGCTGATATGGACTTTATACATGCATATTGTCCACAGAGAAGAAAAAAAACCAAATTCTTTCTACCTCTTATCGAAAAACAATATCCGAAACCGAGTTTACTGCTTTAACACATGCCCAAGAAATTAAAATTCCTGTCACTGGAGGCTAGTAACTCAAATTTCTCGAGTTCCCAAAATCACTTATGAAACCATTTTTGAAGTCACTACACGTCAAGCTCTTAAAAATCTTGGTTGACCAGCAATGCAATTTTAAAAATTGCGGTCCCTCAGCTCCAAAATACCCAACCCAAGCACAAAAGGGAAAAGGCTTCTCAAAAACTAAAATTTTTTAGGTGTTTGATCTTTTCCAGCCGTCATCACACAAGAAAGGGTGGCTGCCCAAGCGCAAGAGAGAAAGAGAGGGAGAGAGATCTTTCTCGCAGGTAGGTCAGGAGGGTTTACTGGATCCGAACCCAGATCACAGCTGCACTCCAACGTCTATTATCAGACCCAGCCTCTGCTGCCCACAAGAATCGGGATCCCAGCTCTCAACAACATCTGATTCTCCCTAGTGATGAACACCACCAGACAAGATTAGAGGGCGATGCTCAACAGGCCTCCATTGCCTCTGCTGCCTCCACACTACTCAAGGAAAACAACGCACTAGTGTTTCTCTTCCGGAAAGCGTTTCTCTTCCAACTTCTGGCCAGGGCATCTGGTGCCCACATCAAAAGTGAAGGTGATCACCACTGTGAAATTCCGACTACTGCATTCAGCAAGCAGCGCTAGATCCAAAATGGATTTCGAATCTGCCAAATCTTCACATATCCCTTGGAAAAGATAGCTACCCAGGAACCAGAAAAACAGGTGCAATCCTTGGTCTGTGAGCCGGCAGAGGGATCAAAGGTGCAGCCTTCAATAGAACTTCAGGAAGAAAATCGCAAACTTCTACCATATCTAAAGGTTCCCATGCAGGCCCTCTCAACAATTCTCTACATAACAGGCATCTACCAGCAGCTATCGGCCACAGATAGATCCCTTATGGAGACAACTTCTCCATAAGATTCAGCTGACAAATACCTCTGGCAGCTTTCTGGAATCTTCAGAAGTTTAAAAACGTGTTGGAAAGAGAATCTGTAGCTTGCTCCCATGGCTCATCCTTCAACTGAGGCTTCAAGCTATTCGACAGAGAAAGGCTTACAAAGAAAATTTCTGGCATCAAAAGTGAATGTGTAGAAGGCACTCTACCACAAAGTTTGAAAAGCTGAATGATTTAGAACTCCAATTCAAAACTTCCCTTGAGAAATCATCACTTCTTTGAGATCTGAATCCAAGTGCTCTTCAATTCAAATTCGGTGTAGAACTTGCATACACTCCTATCCAAGACCGCACCTTAGCCGGGCTTTGTTACCAATATTAAGACCCTCAAGGATTGCCCCTAAGATGAGGATAGGAGAACACAATAGGAGAGACTATGGATCCAAACCACCCAACCAATCCTAGATCAAAACTGGATCTAGCCCCCAAGCCATGTCATGTGAAGCAAGAGGAGAAGAGAGAAACTGGTAACCTAACCCAATATGTCGACGGGAAAATCCCCACCTCATTATATAGAGAGTAGAGTCCTGTGCATGTAACCATGCAATCCCCATGCAGGTCAACTATAAATAGATCACATCTCTTCATGTAGTCCTCCTGCCTATATCTATCACACATGCATGCAATGCTCCAAGTGTCTCAATTAGAGTGTCTGAGTCCTCTCAAGGTAATTAGTCACAAACAGGCCTTGACATGGAATTAAATCACGACGTGACCAATAATCTCGAGTACTGGAGGGCTGGTTTACCATATTAGGACTATTCTAGGTCCTTAACCGAAGATGGCCATAACAGAGAGAGCACCGGGAGAACCGTTAGAACAGTGAGAGGAACCGCGAGAGAGGAACCGCAAGAGAGAGAGAGCACCGTGAAAACCGTTAGAATAGTGAGAGGAACTTGAGAGAGAGAGAGAGAGCACCGTGAGAGAGAGAGAGAGCACCGTGAGAACCGTTAGAACAGTGAGAGGAACCCTGAGAGCCGTTGAGAGAGAGGAACCGTGAGAACTGTGGGAACGGTTGCTCTCTCTCAACGGTTCTCACGGTGAGAGAGAGAGAGAGAGAGAGAGAGAGAGAGAGAGAGAGAGAGAGAGAGAGAGAGAGAGAGAGAGAGAGAGAGAGAACATCATGAGAACCGTGAGCAAGAGAGAGGGAGAACTGTGAGTGAGAGAGAGAATGCGCTGATGCAACAACTGAATCAACACTCATTTGCTCATGCTCCAGGTGTCATTTAGATGTTTTATTACTTCCCTGAAAGTTGGAAACAATGATTTGTTCAAAAGTGTGATAAATGACAAAGATTCTCCTCCTCACGAATGCATTTGGAAGCTGCTATAGTTTGGAGTCGAATGCCCAAAAGCATAGGTTCAAGCCAGTGCTCAAAAATGGCTCTGAAGCAACATATATAAGCTTTTATTTAAAATCAGGATTATAATGGCTGTGATTCATTACTCCAAATCCAAAGTGTAGTAGATGTGAACCAGTATTCAAAATCCACATGTGAATACTATGAACTTCTACTAATTAGATTCAGAACTGGGACTATGGAGGCTAGCGCTCCTCACTTGATCGGATGGAGTCAACAAGATTAGCATTTAGAATACATATATAAATCAACGCTCATCTGTAATATTGGCGTTCTGTCTAAATTCTGAGAGAAAAGCTTCTGGTAGCTGTGGTGGGAGAGGCGCGTCTATTTTTCTAATGCAAGTGTGTATGTGTGTGTGTTAACTCTGTGTGTGTGTGTGTGTGTGTGTGTGTGTGTGTGTGTGTTTGGATTTTTTATTTGTGCATGCAAAAACTCGAGATAATGTCAGTTGAGAGAGAGAGAGAGAGAGAGAGAGAGAGAGAGAGAGAGAGAGAGAGAGTACTTGAAAGATTTGCACAGGACATGGTGAGAACACTGCCAGGAGCAAAAGGCTGTTGAAAATTGATGGTGGGATTGGCATCACTTATGCTACTACTCATGGTTGTGCACTTCACTACCACTGTTGGAAGATCATCTCCTGCCACTGTAACATAGCCTGTTCCACAGGGACCGCACCCAATATGAGGACTGTCGCATGGTAGATTGAGTGTGTCTCCTGATGTTATTGTGTCCAGGCTGAGATTTCCATTCACAATTTTGATGGCTGGCACACTAGTGTTGCAAGTTTTGGCTATGATGTCCAGATCGATAGTGTTTTGAAAGGAAAATGATGAGCCATAGATTGAGCAAGCTATTTGTTGTTTGGGATGTGACACCCATGGCACCGAGAGCTTGTGCCCAGCTTCGATCGAGGGGCCGAATAGTGGTATGGCATTTTCATATGAGAGCATTCATGTTGTGACGTTGCACTGCCTTGCAATGTTGCCTAGTGTAGATGTTGTCTTAACGGTGTAGACTTCACTGCATATGTTGCAGCTTTTCTGGGCTGTTCTATTTTGGCATTTTCAATAAGAGCCTCAGAACAATATTCAGAACATCGACTCTAGGGTTTTGGATCGCGATGTATCCCACTCTACATTTTGCTGCAACGCAACCAAGATCGTTGTCCAGCGGTTCAAGAATGTAAGAAGATCCACATAGGGGGTAGAGAGAGAGAGAGAGAGAGAGAGAGAGAGAGAGAGAGAGAGAGAGAGAGAGAGAGAGAGAGAGAGAGAGAGAGAGAGAGAGAGAGAGAGAGAGAGAGAGAGAGAGAGAGAGAATCAATCGTGAGAGGGGGAAGGAGGGTATAGGAGAGAGAGAGAGATAAATTCAAATTGGGTGAGAGGGGGAAATTAGGGTATAGGAGAGAGATAGAGGAGGGGCCATGTACATGCATGCATGGGGAGGAGGGTCATGCATCCTTTTCCCCATGCATGCATCCTCCTTCCCAAGTTTTTTAGTTAGAAAAAGCTCATGCATGGGTGAGGGGAGGAGGATGCATGGGTGCACCCATACACATTCACAAAAGTGTACATAAGTTTAAATATTTATATAGATATATATATGCCAAAAAAAAGATAGCCTGTCTCAAAAATTTTAGTATAAGAATTTTTTTTGTGTGTGTGTGTGTGTGTGTGTGTGTGTGTGTGTGTGTGCTTTATATCTATAAAAATATGTTATATAAGTATATTAAGTGTATTCTATATCTATATTTATATATACTGTACTTAAGAGCTTAAAAATATATATATATATTTTTTTCAAAACATACTAAGAAGTGTACTCGGGAGTTTACCTTTCAGCGCTCACTTGTATAAATATAAAAAATGACTTGCATGAGCTTATGACTAGGCTTCTTGAGCTTTCAGAGGCTGGTTCTGAGATTTTATTCTAAGAACTAAACTCATTGAACTTTTTTGAATTCTTTTAGCTCGAGTTTGGTAAAGAAAAAGAGAGAGAGAGAGAGAGAGAGAGAGAGAGAGAGAGAGAGAGAGAGAGAGAGAGAGAGAGAGAGAGAGAGAGAGAATAATATACACTTCACTCATTAACACACACACACACACACACACACATATATTAGTAAAGAGTGCCCGTCGTTGACGGTGGGCGGTCGACAATTTGGGTTACGGCTGATGGTTTGGGTCGAAGGTCAATGGTTTGGGTCGAAAGTTGTCAGTGACAATTAGTCAAAGTTTTGGGTGGCAGCCGATGGTTTGGGTGGACGGCGAATGATTGTACAAATATGGTGAGGATTTAGGATTAGGGATGTGTGTGTGTGTGTGTGTGTGCACCACCGCTTTTCACATGCGTGGCGTGGTGTGCACGTTTCTTACCAACGCTTATATATCAACTATCAACATCTCTCGTATCATGAGTGCAGCGCATCGGGAGTCCTCATAGGCTAGGAGCGATCGTAAGGTGACGGTGTGTCACAGAACAAACAATGTTATCTCCCTCTGATATCGTAATACACCGGGCACCTAAAGATAAAGTGCTCCTCTGACTCCACCTCATCTAAGGAGCATAATTGGCAAATCCGCTCCTCTCTCTGGGTACCCTATAATCTCCCAGTCTCAATAGCCAACTGATCTTGCTCTTGCTATTGCTTGCAAGCTCTTCCTAATTGCTTGCTTGCTCTTGCTTGCTATTGATCTTGCTCTTGCTATTGCTCTCTTGTCATTGCTTACTCTTTAATCTTACACTCTTCACTACTCTTTCACTCCCATTCTCCAATACTTTTTAACTTTTTAACTTTTCTTTGATACAATGTCTTCAAGTGGTAGGTCAAGTGGGAGACAATCTAGGAGAAGAGCTCGTGAGGAGCCCAAAAAATATACACAAGATTGGTTTGAAAATCTATCTCTTCAACAAAGAGATAGAATAAAAAATCTTGTGTTATCTTCTTCGGGTGAATCGTCCAAGAGAAGAGCTTCTGAGGATGCCCAGGAATCGTGTAGTGTGTATTATGATCTTAATCCACGTAATGGAGTTATAAAAAATACGCGTGGCAATGTAGTTCATGTCGTTTGTGTGATTTAGTTGCTTAATATTTTGGTAAAGATTACATGACCGAATGGTCCTCCCAATCGCTTCAAGATTAAACTAAAATAATAGAGACTTTATATTTTGAATTCTCTCAATCCAATGTTCTTAGTAGGACTTGAACACAATGTGTCTTTAAATCCTAAACAAAAGGCAATTGATGAGAAGAGCTGTGAAGAATCCCAAGAATCCCACGAAGCCTAAATGGTGCTCCAAACGGGACTGGAGGAAGGTGAAAGGGGAATTGTTGCAAAACAATCCCCAAAATATGAACAACAACATAGAGCCGCCGCCGAAAAGATCTTAAAACATGGCCAAAGTCTCTTGGAATCAGGAGGAAGGGGCAATCTAGAGGCCAATTTGTAAGTGCAATATTTTTTACTATGATTCTAGTTTTGTAGTGAGATTGTTAATGTTTTTTTATTGCTAAACTATGTTTTTTTGTTGAATGTAGCTTAGTGATTTTGGAAGACACATGATCGTGGCCGAGTACAAACAAGGCTACGGTCATGGATATGCTGACCTTAAAGCTTTCATGGAATCCCATGGATTGCATCCAATCGTAAACTCTTAACCTTTATTGTTTTGTGATTGTTTACTTTGCGGTTTACAAGTAAGTTTAATCTCAATTTAATTGAATCTTTGATTCTATTTTGTAGAGAGGCTCTACAACTTCAAGCATTCGTGATGTAGAGAAAAATATTGAGAAGGAAAATGTGGAAGAGAATGTGAATGAGAGGAGTTTGAAGATGTGGACACCAACGTAAACCTACAAGTCAAAAGAAGCGAGGAGGGAGGAAGTAATGATGAGTAGAACTTTAAAATTGAATGTAAGGCCTTGTAGAAGGCAATGGATGAAGGGAGAATTCATTCTCTCATCAATGTACTCTTTTTGAAATCAAGAAAATGTTTTGCCACTACATCATTCTTGCAAAAATGTTGAATGCATATATTTTTAATTCATTAATACAAATATATAGTCTATTGAATGCACATCTATTGAACGCACATGTATCTATTGATGAATTCAATGCAATGTATAGTCTATTGAATGCAAATGTATCTATTGATGAATTCAATGTAATGTATCTATTTTAGCACATGATTTGCATGCTAGAATTCACAATCGAAGGTAATGAAAGCACAATGGAAAGTAATGGAAACCACAACACAATGCATCAATAG
The DNA here is from genome assembly GCA_029204225.1 of Diphasiastrum complanatum. Taxonomy (NCBI): domain Eukaryota; kingdom Viridiplantae; phylum Streptophyta; class Lycopodiopsida; order Lycopodiales; family Lycopodiaceae; genus Diphasiastrum; species Diphasiastrum complanatum. The sequence goes on along the minus strand of MU832973.1, from coordinate 19,883 downwards.
ATAATACATTAACTTATCAACTAAATATCAAATGAACCAAAATAAATGTGAATTTAGCTTTACTATTGTATCTCCATTGTTTTGCAATCTTTGCTTTTCCTTTTGCATGCACTTGAACTTTCAATTCTTTGCAATAAAAGCTCCATTTTTCATATCCAAGCCTACATCACAAACAAAAAAAATCTTAAAACTTATACTAAAGGATTATGATCACAAAACAAATACAACTAACATCCATCAATGGACTAAAAACACAAAACACTATCAATATCCATAAAAAAAGTTTCAATATTCTCATTCACATTCACCCCCATCTCATCCTCACTCCCATCTTTTCTCTCTTTTTCTCTCTCTCTCTCACATAAAAGAAAAAAGAAGTTGACATCTAGCTTAGGAGCGAACACATTTTGGTTCACGCGCCAAATTTGTTTTTTGGTCAAAATAATTTGAAAGAATTTGTGTGGATTTTTACAAGTGAATAATCCATGCACAATCTAGAGAGTTGAAGCCATGGATACCGCGTGGTTTGAAAAAAAAATTATCCACGCCATATCCATGGCCCCAACTCTCTGGATTTTGCGTGGATAAAAAAAATACATGTGGATTATCCACACGTAGATAATTTGCCATGCAGTTCTACGTGAAAGCCAAGTCTAATTTTTTTGCATCTTACTATGGCGTGGATAATCCATGCGTAGATAATCGAAATCGGTCATCGGAGGTTAGGTCGGCTGCCAGTTGTCCGAGTTGGCGTGGAAGATCCACACGTGGATAATCCACGCGATTTGAATTTCACGGTCTCTGGTGAATTATGGAGTTTCCAGAAATGATAGCCACATGGAACATCCATGCGTGGATAATCCACAAAACCGTATCCACGCGTATATTCACGCCAATCCACTCAAAAAAAAATTGGCTGCATGACCTCTTTTGTATTGTGCGTGAATAATTGCATAGATATTTGCTTTTTGTGTTCTTGTGGTGTGTCGTCGATCCATCCGATGATGATGCATCACGCTCAACATCATTATTAGCTTGTGAAGCTTGCACATGATCATCCTCCAAAAATGTGTCATCAAATCCATCTTTACGATCTTGTTCATGAAGTGCATCAACTGGTAGCACCATGTCCTCCACAACATCTCTATCTTCAAAAATTCTTTTATTTCAAGAAACGACTTGAATCACGTACCACCATCTGGGATTTGAACGATCAGGATGAAAGACCACATGAATTGATCGATGTTACCGTAAATGTTGACTCCTAGTTAGTATTTATAGCTATGTTACAGTTGCTTGAGTATTACTATACATAATATAAGTTTTTTTGCAGTATACTGAAAATCGATTGATTGACAACCAAAGGACATAGAACGCGAAATATTTTGAAACGAGAAGTGGCGGAAGACCCTTTCTACTTACAGATTTTAAGGTTTTTTAAAATTTTCATACATTTTGAAACTTCAAATAGAATAAAAAAAAACGATTTGTGACTATGTTACATTTTGCAAAAATTTAAAATCCAGACTATGATGCAAGATATATTTAAAACTTTAGGTTACTTTTGTTAAAATAATATAAATATTAGTTGTAATCAATTTGTTATTATGAAAAATAACAAAAAATAATTGTTAAATTAAGTGAATTCAAAATTTCAAAACATTTTAATGTTTGATTTTTTTTTAATGCAATATATAATATCTTCATGTGATTTTGAAAAAAAATTATTTAAATATCTTGGCATGTAAAAAATGATTCAAGTGCAAAATTACAAAATATTTGTCTAACTAAGTAATATGAATAATTAGTAAGCTACTTAAAAAAATGACTCAAGTGCATGACAAAATTTTATAGCAAAATGAATCCCAATCAATCCTAAAAGTGATGGAGAATGCACAAATCAAAGATCTAGATCCAAACTATGAGCTAGAATCAAAACTACTTACCAAAACTAGCAAATTTGGCATTTAACTCCACATTAGGCACATAGATTTGATTAAATGAACCAAAGTAAAGTACAACAATCTTCTCATACCTGAAAATATGTTCAGTACCTTCAAAACCAAGCAATTAATGCATAAGAACTCTCACATCCAATAGCTAGAACCAGCTCTATTCTTTATGTCAATGCCATTTTGACGACAGATTGTTTAATAAATGGTCCGAACAACTTGCCACCGATAAACGACAGGTTATTACTACCCTTCGTAATAAATTCCAACAAGAAGAGAAATTCGAGGAGAATGATATTCATAAGCATATGAGCTTATGGATTAGGCATCGTCGTGATATGGCACGACGAGCTTATAGGCACGAGCAATCCAAGCCCTCCTGGTGTTCAAGAAGTGATTGGAACCGTGTAAAAGCGGATGAACGAACAGATAAATACAAGATTCAGAAAGATGTTTTGGCCGCTAGGATGCATGGGACAGGCAATCCGAGGTTGGGCTCGAGCAGAAAGGCGGGATTGCAAGCAAGCATAGTAAGTGAACCTACACTACTCTTATAGTTTATCTTTGACTCCAAACGAAGGGCACCCAGACTGTACCTGCAAGTATAGTACAACAAAATAGAGTGATTGTAGTGGAAAAAGTGTTCGGAGTCCACCAAAGGTGATCTCACCATTCCATTGGGCATGTAGTTGGGAGTTGGCAACAGAGTGCATTTCGAAAGGCGACGTCGATTTGGCTTTCAATTTGGCGGAAAAGCGGCGGGTGGCCTAGTAAGGGAAAAAGTACAGGTCATCATTTTTTACTTCTGACATCACAGTTGGCCTCGGCATACTACTTTTAGCCTACGGTAGAAGTTTCAAGCAGTTTTGCAATGACGAACATGGGAGAGTCCATTTTGAGTGAAAGTAACAAATTGGACGGGATTTCCAACTATGAGGTGTGGAAATTCAAAATGAAAAACATACTGATGGAGAAGGATGTGTGGGATGTCATCACAGGTGATGAGAGAAGACCGCCAAATGAAGCGAACATCAAAGTGTTCGATAAGAAGTTGAGGAAAGCTTTGACCTTCATTAACCTGTCAGTGAAGGATCACATCATTACCCACATTTGTGATTAGATGATATGGTTAAAATATTACGAAAGAAAATATTTTCAAAAAATGACTTGCTACTGCTCCACAAATGTTGTGTTGAGTTTGTAGATGTAGTTGAAGTGGCTTGGGGAGAGGATCATAACACACAATACATGGTAAGCATTTGAAAACAGATGATTTTATATGCTTTTATTTTTTAATATGCATTATGACTAGCTGCTCCAACGTAGGCCTAAATTAATTTCAACTTAAATTGAATGCATGGATAGTTGGCAGACTATGGACGTCTGCCAACTAAGGAAGAGTACGAATTTGCCTTCAGGGAGTCATACGATGCATTAGTTGACAAACTAAAGAGCGAGGGTCATCCTCCAAATGTAAGTACTAGCTTTTGTATTCATACTAATGTGGTTTGTATTCCGATGTCAATTTTATTAATTTTAATATGATTAAGCATTAAATATTAATGTAGTTTGTTTGTTTGTGTTCATGCAGACTGGACGTCACGACGACGATGAGTAGATTAGGTTTATAAGTTTTAGTTGATGCGGTTTTTACTTGATGTTAGATCTAGAAAGACTCATGCAAAATTAAAGCACCAATTTTGTAATACATTGGTTGATATTATGAATATATTATTATTGCAAATGATCGTGCTATATTGTCATTGCTTTTATATGTGCAATGTTCTTTTTTCCAAAATTGCAATGTCGATTTTGAGATGTGCATTGGCGTAATAACCAACTAAGAATTCAAAACCATGTGCAACGTCGGATTTCCAAACAAGAATTAATATCATATATAGAAATCTAAATAAAATTTATGATGTGCATAAAGCAATGCAATACAGTATTGTCATTCATAATGCACATGAAGTAATGCAATAAAATATAGAATGAAAAGTAATTTAAGAATGAAAAGTACCTCATGCTTAGCTTGTTGTTTGATCCAAATGTTGAATGCAACTCAAAAATATTGTTTCAAAAACAATTCATGAACATCGCTTCTCCAAGAACCTAACTCCAAGAACAGCCCGATAAAAATGCGCGCGCTATTTTTTATGCATTTTTAAATATTTCTTTATTTCTTTATTTCTTTATTTCTTTAACCTAATTTGGGACGTAAGAATCTAACATCCAAACGCGTCGGACACATGTCAGATAGACGTCGAACACATGTCAGACCTTTTTTTTTATCATTTTGTTAACAGATGTCGGATTCCAACGTGTATTTGGGATGTCAGAATCCGACATTCAAGTTGACATCGGATGGAAGTCGGATGGGCATCGGACATTTGTCGGACAATTTTAGAGATCATTTTGGATTTACAAACGTCGACGATTTTTTTTAACGTCGCATTCCGACATCCACGTCGGATCGCAAGCGACATCTTTGGACGTCGGATTGTGACGTACATGTCGGACGTGGCAATCTGACGTCCACGTCGGACGTCGCATTGCGACGTCCACGTCTGATTCATCCTCATCCACCGGGATTTGTCGTTCCGGATTTCGACAACTTATGTATGTCAGATTGTGACGTGTTTTAATGATGTCGAGCTCCGACAACCTTATAGAGATGTGTTTTTTCGACGTCCGCGATGAATTAAAAACAAATTAAACTCGCAATTCATGTCGCAAAACAAGTCGCAAATCGTGGCGGGTGTTGTTTTGATAGAATAGTGAAATCTTGATCAACCTATGATTTGTCCTCAATCTAATGACTCTTGCCACTTTCTAAGATTGAAACACACTTAAATGAAGTTCAGTAATATCACAATCTAGAGATCCAATCAAAATTAAGGTTTTGATAAAATCACAAAAAATTGATTATTTCAAAATCTACATGCGATTGTCTAAAACTTGATATGCAATCTTGTAGCCACCACTTAGGCTTTTCCAATGCTCTAAAAATTGGCCATTTCCAGTAAGTAATGTTTGAAATCAGAATTGATCAAGATTATAACCCTAAATAGAGTTTTGATCTACAAAAGATCCAATCTACATATGCAAGAAACTCGATTTTGGTGTAGAATCCAATCTAGCATGCTCTAGCATTGATATCTTCTCCAAATCATTGATAGATTGTGAATGCTCTCTTTATAACTTGAAACACAAGCTCTGATTCCATGTGAATAATTTAAGATCATTAACATCCAAAATATTCCCTTGAACTTTGGTTAGAAAGACAAGCAAATCACCAATCTTGCCAATGTAGAAAAACCAACATCTACACTATGAATGAGATGCAAACTCTAATACATCTTGATCAAACATCAATCAAAACATAAAATAACGTTTCTATCCATACAAAAACAGTAAGCTACCGTATTTCACACGTGTGGATCTGAAAATAGCATTTAATGAACATTCTACACATAGAATTGCAAGATATCACAAGTACAATGCACCAATAGATAGTAGAACCCAAGAGAACCATGTATAGGCATGAATGAGATAAGAGAGAGACAATGTCTTCTATTCCCACGAGTTACATCCTTTTATAATAAGTCCAAACCTAAATTCAAACTTTGGTTTTCCTCCATAATGAAAACCCTACTATTTTTGTGACTGGATTCAATGTATCTATTGCTCAAATTGAATCTCTCCAAAACTCGTGTTCTATAGTTTTCCACACTTTTCAAAAGTGTTTATTCAAATGCTTTTAGACTAATATCACTTTGAAAAGTCAAACTCTAAGTCTAATATGAAAATTGGCCTCAATTGCCAAATATACAAATATGACCATTTCGCTAGGATTCTAGCCTTGGTCCAACTTGTTGCCAGTCTCTTAAGTTGATCCTAGCCTCCCCTTTGAAAAACCCACCCGAAAGTGGATATCACCCATGCTCAATGAGTTTCAATTCCGAATGTAGCCGTCTCAATGAAGACCAACTACTCCAAAGAAGATCTCCCTTGAAATTGATCTTTTCAACTTTCGTTGCCATTCACACGAGAACACTGAACTACAAATCCACCCCACGGACTCTGTAATCCTCTTCGTTTTGATGGTACCAGCCTCCAAAGGAATAGTTCCTTTTTGAGCTAGCCCACTTGGGCGGACGGCCAGAATTGGTTTAAAATGGGGGGGGAAGGGGGGGGGGGGGGGTTGTTTTGCAATGTGAGAAGAGGGGGAGGGAGAGGGAAAACATTTTGAAAAAAAAGGGTTCTGGGCAGCGCTCACACTGGCTGTGACACAAAATTTTTACTATATATAGATATTAAAAGATTATCAAAGAGTGCTCCAATTCTGCCATGTACTCCCACTTTTATTTTTTGTAGAATCAACCAAAGCCAACAAGGGGAAACGGAAATGTTGGGCCTCATGTGCACGAGAGGACTAAGGCCTTAAGGTAAGATCCTTGAGCCATTTGTAACTTGGTAACAAAACTTAGATATTATTGTATGGAAAGGTTGGGCCTCGTGTCAAATTTGGAATAAATTGAGTTTGTGCATGACAACTTTCACAAATGCCAACAATTAGGGAAAAACTAATGTAGCAAGCACAAAGTAATTGCTATATGTGGCAAATAGCTCATCGCATTATAGAGTATTATAGAAGGAACCAAGCAAAAGACACTTTGCTTGGTAAAGAGTCATCTGCCCAAGCTATTGCCATTGCGTAATTGACATTGTGTTAATTTTCTACAAGACCATTATGAAACTAAATGTGCATTCATAAAACTTAAACATTATAGACAATTGTGCTACTCATTAGGCTTTTTAAGTAGACTACAAAACAAGTAGAAAAGGCCACAAGTGCCCATGCCATTTTGCAAGGGAAGGTCAATGGAGGGCGGAATTCCAAGGAGGTGGAACTGTTCTCGAGTGAAAATATTAAATATTTTTTATTTTTTTTCCATGCACCATTAGATACATTTTAAAAGAAAAAAAACTTGGTGGGATTTAGCCCAGGAGACATCTTCGCTCCCTTTTAAATGAAAAAGAGGAAAAAAAAATTTTACTTGAAAGAAAAGGACCACCAAACTAGAAATCTTACTAATTAGTCCTGATTCTCAAGAGGAGAGTTCTGAGCAACCAACGTTTTTTACTTGAGGAATTAGAGGATCTCAAATCTGGATCAAGTTTCCAGTCAATCATATTCAATGTTTAACAATTTTGAGTAATCAAAGGGTAGTCTAGATGAATGCTTGAGAAAATCGGCAAAGTATAGGAATGGAATCCACATGTTTTCTCAGAAACCAGTATCATAAAATATGTGACTATTTTTTATGCAAGCATATTCATTTTTTTATGAGTAAAAGTCTTCAAAAACAACCCAGAAGTTCTATAGAATGCAGGTTTTTGTGAGGATAACACTGGTCCAGATTGCGTGCTCCATGTTTGTACGGGTACAGACAAGGGAGGTGGGAAGATCAGCAGGCTGCACGGCTCCAACCTGCCATGTGAATCGTCATTATTGGACAGCACTGAGCGCCCATGTGATCCCAATATCGTCCGAATTGAAAAGTAGAATCGCTGCTCTATATTGCAAGTGATTGTAGCCATCAAGTAATAAACAATTGATCATGAACGTAGGTGACACACAAAATTGGAAGCGATCGCAGATGTTGCTATCGCTGGTTGCTCTGGAAGGCTTCTCTAGCTCATACTCACTAGTGCGTTGGAAAAAAGTCATGATCTCATCCTTACTCATAATGGAGGAGCAGCTGCTGCAGAAAGGTCTTGCTTTTTGTACTTCTGTCAAGATCCGTCCCCCGGGACCCGGATCACTTATTTGCGGACCACTTATACGCTGCTCCCCAACAAAAAAATGGTAAAACTGTAATATATATGCTGATAAGATAAAGTCTATATCCACAACAAAGTAAAGAACAAATTGGTCAAAGCATATGTGGCGGCCACAAGAAAGTATCACAGTGCTTTTACAGCGGCTAGCTGCCAGCACTAGCAAGAGAGGTTTTTGAGCAGCATTGGGTACGCAGATCAAGCTTTCTCGCTCATTTTTCACACAATTGGCAGACATGACATTGCATCTTTTTATTCTTGTACCCATACATACTGCAATTTAAAGACAAACTACCCCACACAAGTACTTTCTAAAACCAGCGACTCGTTTGTTTTACCCTCCAACTGTGTCACGTAGGCCATGGGTTCAGGAAGGAGTCACGGATGATGTGACCACTGGTTCTGTGTTCATCAAAAGGCCGTAGATCGGCCCAGAAAGAAGTCTACATTGAGTGAACGAGTATCAATATGGTTCACTATACGACGATCGTAAAAAGCAAGTCTAGTAATGTTATAGCTCAAGATCTGCAGTACTCTTGAACGGCCCAAGTAGTATAACTGTAGCTGATCAACATAATCTCTGAAATCCATAACTCTATGAAACTTGGCTACGTGTTGATGCAGCGTTGCGAAGATGTGGCCAAATAAGAGTACTCAAGAAAATTTAAGAAATAGTGTAAGTAGCAAAAACATTGTGCTTGTATCACTCAAACGGGACAAGGAATCTCAAACGTAAGAAAGTTTGCTCAGTCCCACTGGAATTTCAATGAGAAATGCAGTAAATTGATAGAAGGATCATGGGTTATAATCTACTGACCGCTGGTATAGCAGACAGGATACTCTGTGAGCACTTTGTGTCACTAGCAGAAGACGTTCACACAAGAAAGCAAGCATCACCTAAGCTGAATACAAGAGAAAAATCAATGTGATTGTCCACATGGAGTGCTATATACATCAATATTCTTTCTAAGGAGCCCGAAAAATTGCCTTATCGTAACTAACTAATTAACGGCTTCATCTGACTTTAAGGTGCCATTACAGGGCCACATGGCACAAACCTTCTCTTAATTCACCAACCTGAACTATTTTTCTAAATTAGTTGCTACTCCTTTTATACATCAGATTCTCTCTTAAATGAACAAAATGATGTTTAGGTAAAAAATTTCTCATCATGTTAGCTAGTATGAATTTAGTTGAACAAAATTCTAGTGTCAACTTCCCTTCTACTAGATCCTTGACAAAATGGTATTGGATTCCTCTCCTATCAATTTCTAATTCGCGGAGTATTGTCAGCATCCATAAAAACTCTTTAGCAGCATGGCACACACCCATGTATTCAATTTATCTCGAAGATGATGTTGTTGAGTGTTGGTTCCTACAACTCCAGCTAACACAAAATCCGCAGATTATAAACATACATCTCTTTGTAAACTTTCTGTCATCTACATCACCTTCTTAGTCAGATTGTGCAAAACTTGCCATTGGACCATTGGTTGCTCTGCACATCAATCCAAAATTTGTTGTCCCTTTCAAATAGGACGTTATAACCCTCTTAGTAGCCAGCGAGTGTCCTCCTAGATTGAAAATTGAGTCAATTTTGTAATGGCTACTGCTCAATTTGGCCAAGCTTACACACCATGGCACAAGGCTTCTAGTCATACTCTCCATTTTATGCTGCCCATTAGGACACATCTCTTTACTTAATACACATTGTTTTCAAGGGGCACTCCTATAGAAAATTATCGTGGCATTGCCTAACCAATAATTTAATGCGTAAGTCTTTCATCTCAAAGCTACTTCTCAATTTTCTTTTGAATTCTTTCATAAACAATTTATTTGTTGCAAACCATTGTGATATCATCTATGTATAGTGCAACTGCAAGAAACAGACTACTTGAATTTTGCACATATATTCTAGTTGGCATCATAGCACCTCCTAAGTTCCTTTACTACAAAGAGAGTATTAATCTTCTAATACCGCACCCTAGAGGATTGTTTAAAGCAGCACAAAACCTTCTCAGTGCTCATATCCTGGAGGTTGCTTCACAAATACCTCTTTTTCTAAATGACCATGTAAGAAGGTGGTCTTCAAGCCCATCTACGCAATCTCTATGTTCCACATTATATCCCATAATACATGTTTTTGTTAATTGAAAGTTATTATATAAATATGGATGCTTGAGCTTAAATGTGTAGATGCAAACTTCAAAATGAAAAATGTGAAAAGCTTGGGTTTTTGTGAAATCAAGGTTTTGAGGAGGAGGAGGAGGAGGAGGAGGAGGAGGAGAGAGAGAGAGAGAGAGAGAGAGAGAGAGAGAGAGAGAGAGAGAGAGAGAGAGAGAGAGAGAGAGAGAGAGAGAGAGAGAGAGAATGTCACCAATGATAGACAGAAAGGGTTTTGCACATTCTCATTGGTCCATGTTTGCCCTAAACATCTTTGATGGTGGGCAATTGAAATGCAATTGAAGTGGGGTTGAAAGATAGACACGTTGATTTTAAACATGTGCTTTCAGAACATTCTGGAAACATAATTTTCTAGAGAGAGAGGCGAAAGGTAGAGAGATCTTGAAGAACCAATGAGAGAGAGAGAGAGAGAGAGAGAGAGAGAGAGAGAGAGAGAGAGAGAGAGAGAGAGAGAGAGAGAGAGAGAGAGAGAGAGAGAGAGAGAGAGAGAGAGAGAGAGAGAGAGTGAGTTGACATTTTTGTTTGTGAAGAAGCACATATCTGCGTAGCTGTGTGAGCAAAAGCGAAGTATTCTTCTGTTTCTGAAGCCTCGCAAAAGTTTGTTGTCTGAGCATCATTGTGATTTCAGACAAAAAAAGGTGAAAGAGTAAACAAGTGGTCAGATCGACTTTTCATCTAGTGAAGTTGTTGGATCTAGGCTTGATCCAAGCTTGCTTACAGTGGATTCTATCTCGTTTTGTGTGGCTTGCTTCATCTCTAGGTCCCGTTAGCACATTAAGTCAATTCATGTCTAATCCCAGGATCTCTCATTGGAAAGCATTAAAGAGAGTGATGAGATATATTCAGGAAAGTTTAGATCACATCTTATGTTACGATAGAAATGCTATCTCTCCACTTGTCCTGCGAGGCTATTCCGTGGGCAGGAACAATCTCTACCAGAAAATCTACCTCCGGCATCTGTTTCTATTTGGCAGGCGGACCGATTTCGTGGAATTCAAGGAAGTAGAAATCAGTCGCGCTTTCTTCAACAAAGACAGAGTACATCACAGCATGTCAAGCTTCAAAAGAAGCTATATGGATCAGGTTGTTACTTCACAACTTACATCACAATGCTACCACCATTCTGTGTCAAGTTGAAAAGGCTTCGATTGGTGTGGGACCACCAATCCAATAAGGAGGGGGATAATGTTAGCAATTGTGCTAACACAGAGAAAATAAAAAGAAATAAATAAAACTCTGTGGCATGTGTTTTGTAAGTCCACGTATGAGTCTCTGTTAATAAACTTATGTTTTGGCATGTGTTTTGTAAGCCTATAAGTAGAAGCTTAAATAATAATAAAATAGCTTAAACTTAGATTTAGAACTTAGACTTCGAAAACTTAAGATTAGAAATATTTTGTCTTAAGTTTTTCTAAGTTAAGAAACTTTGAAGCTCTAAATCCTAAGTTAGAAGTTCTAGAAAGGCTAGAAATAAATTAGTCCCATAAGTTAGTGGACACTTATGGAAGACTCTCCTTGCCATAAAAGGAGAGGTATTTGCCTTGTAAATAACACTTTTGAGATTAAGGTATCAAGCTCTCTATTTTTGAGACTATCTCTCTATTTCATTTCCGTTCCAAGCACTAGTTGGGTAAGCCTTAGTGCTTCGTCATTGTTCTTTATTTTCGCATTTCTGTTTGAAGCTTGGTAGAAACTTAGAAAGTGGATGATCCTCTCTTTACTACACTGCATCGTGAGTAGATCTAGCCATAGCACACATAAATCGAATTTACTTCCAACACTTTGTATTTGGAGAACCTTGTACTTCTATCTTTTTGTCTTTCTCTATCACTTCTCTCTTGATATTAATGATTCTAGTGTGTAGGATGCAACTAAAATTGTATGCCATGTATCTAAACGTGTGAAGGAGTGTTGTATGGATACTATAGTACAGATCAAACCAGTAGGCAATTGGATTTTAGTTTTCATATTGGTTTATGCATGATTTTTCCTAAACTAGCATGCTAGAAGTGAGATTTTCCACTTCGACGATATTGTGATTTGTGCTTCAATTAGGACAAAGATCTTAAATATATTTGTATCATCATTAGATCTAATTTTTCACAAAGATCACCTGCAATGGTTGAAGATAGATGAAAATAAAATCAAAATTGTGCTTGAGTGACAATACAAAAAATGGTTACAAAAATTAAATTTTTTTTCAGTTTTATAGTTTGTTTTGAAGGTCTATAGAGGACAATGTGAAAGTAATAATGCCTCTCAATAATTTAACAAAAGACAGAGTTAATAAGAAAAAGAAGAGAGGTCAACCTACTCCATCTATTGAATGAAGAACTGAACCAATGCTTTGAGAAGCTCGAAATAATGGTGGTTTTAGCTCTTGTTTAACAAATCATGGATCTAGATTTACCTTATGTCGTTAAAAATGACACAAGTGATTCGATGATAGGAGCAGTTCTTTTACAAAATGATAGATCGATAGTGTTCGAGAGCAAGAAAGTTATTGGACCTCAATTATGTTACACAACTCAAGAAAGAAATATTTGCTTTGATACATGCACTTAAAATCTGGAGGCATTATCTTTAGGATAATCAATTTATGATGTATATAGATCACCAGCCTTTGAAATACTTTTGCAAACAACATGACCTGTGGGATCATAAAGCTCGATGGGTTGATCCTATTCAATAATTTTATCATGAGATATAATATATCAAACAAAACTTTAACCAGGTTGTAGACGCTCTTAGTTAGTAAATTAAACGAACTTTCATTCATCTAAACTTCTATAGATTTATATCTTTTGTTGAGAGAGAAGTGTAAAACTAATTCTCATTTTAGTCGGTTATAAATAATAGTTGAAACTAAAATGAATGAGATTGAAAAAAAGATTCATTTATAGGGATCTCAAATTTTCAAGAAAGATAAGAAGATTGTGAAATAATTTACCATTCAAGGTGGGTTACTATTTCGGAATGAGAAAGTTTGTGTACCAAGGGATGATGAGTTAAAGATGCAATTTCTTTATGACTGCCATGGCATACCATGTGCAGGTCATTCAGGTGTACACATGACTTTCGACTTGGCTAGAAGAGAGTTTCATTGGTCGAAACTCAAGCCATATGTCAAGTCTTATGTGGTTAAGTGTAAGCTTTGTCAGCTAGCCAAAGTGTTGGAGATTTTTTACATTCCTTAGATATTCCTCATAAATTATGGAAAAGCATATCTACGTGGATTTTGTATTTGGACTTCCAAATATCCAATGGAAACATGATTCTATTTGAGTTGTAGGGGACAAGTTAACTAAGTTAGCTACATTCATACCAGTAAAGTCAACTAAAAGGCTTCAAATTTAGCCCAAATCTTTGTGAAAAGATTATGTAGATTTATGGAATGCCAAGTGATATTGTTAGTGATAGAAATCCTAAGTTTATAGATCACTTTTGATTAGTTGTATTCCATAAGCTTGACACTTCGCTTAGTTTTAGTTCTATTGATTATCCATAATTAGATGGATAGATTGAAAGAATTAATCAAACTATGGAGGGTGGGATATGTTGAGAACATATGTGTCTCACATTTAGTCTCAGTGGAAGGACTACATTCATTTACTTGAGTTTGCTTACAATAGTAGAAAACATTATGCTACAAGTTATAGTACGTTTATCCTTATGTATAGTTTTCAACCTAGATCTCTGGTTAATGTGGAGATGAAATACGTTAAGATCTAGAAGGTTGCTAATTTTGCATGAGAAACCGTTCTATCTCTAAGAGCTTGATCTATTGGAAAGGACGCACTTAGGATGATGATTCGTGGGAAAGAGTTGAAAGTATAAAGAAGAATTTTCCTAAGTTTCAATTATAAGGATAGAAGTAGTTCAAGGGGAGAAGAATGTTTCATCCATGCTTGGTTCAGAGGATTCGAAATAATCTCTGAAGTGGATATTCGGTACTCTAGTGTGAAAGTTTATGAGTTATGCCTTGCCATTTCAGAATAGGCCAAAAATGTCATGAATAACCTTATGAAGGCCCATGCATACTCATTAGGACATGTGGAGCTAGTAAATGGTGTCTGATGGCTATATGTGCACGTAAAGGAGATAAAAAACAATTACATGAGAATTGGAATCTTATAGAATATATTCCTAAGCACCAGAGATTGATATATAAACCTATAGAAACTCGCTCCTCTCCTCACCTACCTATTTCTAGTTGGTAGGATTGTCTCCTCTCTTGTATTCAGTCACTATGGAGGGTGAAGTTGTTTGGGGTTTTGACTCTCATTTTTCAGTTGATTGGGTGGTTTGGCCCCATAGTAGTCATTTTGGCTCATGTAGTAGAATGTAGAGGATCTTCAGTTGGCAATCGTCATACGTAAGAGCCATGATTACATCTACTTGGATAGACCTTGACAGAATATTTGAATTCCAAGGGCCATCTATAAGGATACAAGGGTTTCAAATAGCCTTCCAATGGATCATGCCAGGATTTGCCATGAATTGTCTTAGTGAGCTAACTGCACAAAATATATCAAGTCTGATATACACCATTGCATATATGAGAGATCCAACTATCAATTGATAAGTATACTCCCTCATTTGCTTCTTTTATTGTTTTGTCTGAGGGCATTAGTCCTTGACAATTGCAAGTTTGGATCCATTGATGAGTGAGCTTTTTTACAATTAATTAGATTATATATGATAAAGATATTATGAAGATACTTTTGCTAAGTGATGTAAATCATCCATCTCGCTCTATCTTTGTGGATTTGAATTCCTAGATAGTAGTGAGCTTCGTCCAAATCTATCATGTCAAATTTGGAAAACAACATTTGCTTAACATCCTTTATGTTGGAGGGTTTGTGTATCTCGAGGCAACCCTAATTAGTTACTCATTTATTAGCAGTTAATAAGTGAGAGGGATTTGGCACCCTGTGTGTGTAAGTCCAACCCGATGATCACATAGTTATTTGATTAGTTAAAAGTGAATAAAAGGACTTTAGACCTTTTTGCGAGAATTAAATCTCGCAAGGCCTAATAGTCAAGTTAGTGAATAAAAAGGGCTTTCGAATCTCAAATAATAAGGGAGGTGGAAATTGTCCAATAGGATTTGAGGCCAAAGCCCTAAAATCCACTATATATAGTGGGACTTTGTGATTCATTTTTCATGTTCATTTCAATAAAGCAGGTTGAGAATCTATCAATTGGAATTGAATGTCCTTGTTATTCTTCTCCTTAATTCATCTCTCATGCTTGTTTGGATTTGCAAATTGTTGGATTTGCTATTTGATTGGGATTGAATCTTGTTATATTTTTATGAGAGAGAAGAAAGTGAGAGATTAATAAGCTTGATCTATAATTGAATGTGTAGTGTTAATTGCTAGTATTAATGGATCATAGTGTTAATCAAGTGATCATTGCACATGTTGAATCTGAACTATGCTATCGCTCTCATGGGAATGAATCTCCTCGTGACAACTACTTAATCCTCTTCATCTCTTGATGCTTAATAGAGCTTGGCACATTAGTGTTAAAATTGCATTTTAGGATTAATTTTGGAAGGATTTTGCTTGATTTCTGTCGATTTTTTTGCTTGAAATCTGTTTTGATTATTGAGCAAGAAAATCCATGTAGCCATTCCTAAAATCCATTTGGATTTGAAGAAACCAGAGAAACAACAAAAATCGTTCATTTTCTGCAATTTTGGTTGAAAAGGGACAAAATCTTCATCAAACATTGATAACTTTATGTTTCTTTGCAACCAACATTTGCCCACTTGCAAGCAAGACCGCCCTGATGCAGTGAAGCTCCAGTTTGAAGGGCGAAGGTTACCTCTAAGTCAATCTCTAAAAACTGAAGAAAAACCACCGAAAAAAATGAAAAAAATCCTAAAATTAGAAAAAAAAAAATTATATTGAAAATCATCCTTTGCCTGGTCCACTATATAGATCTGACCCAGATCTACTTATAGCCGAGTTGGCAGAGATTAATTCTAAAAATAGAAGGCTAATGTAATTGTTTCACTCGTTGTTGATAACCTTTTATAGAAAGTTTTACATCTTTCTGCAAGAATATCGGTTCTTTGAGAGGAACCTTCGTCTGAATCTTCGCCCAAGTCACAGTAAGTCCATCTTACGATTTCTGGTAATCAATAAGTTGGGCGAACGTTAGGCCAAGGGTAGTTGTTATACTAGGCTATTTTGTCAAAAAAAGTGATCTTTTTTGCAAAAATAATAGTATCACTCTTGAATCTTTGTCTGAACCTTCGCCGATTTGTCTAAGGTCTCCAAATTTCGTGATCCATCATTTTTTAGTTCAGCAAAGTTTGGTTCCATCTGGATTCTTCACAAAGTCCATTTTAACCCTCGCCAAGCTGAAAAAAAAACCATTGTTCATCAAAAAGAACCTTCGCTAGTTCTACCCTAGCTTCATTTGTGTTAGATCTATCTACTGTCAATCAGACGAAGGTTAGTTTTGTCAAATTTGTCTAAAATAGCCAGATAAGTGAGTTTTTACCCAAAATAGTATTGAAAGAACCCTCACCGAGTCACCCTTCACCCTCGGAATCTTTGCCAGTATTATTTTTGAGTTATGATCTACCAGATCTAGCTATTTCAAATTTTTGAGGAATTATGTTACAATTTGATACCAATTTTGAAAGAATTCTTATTTCTAGTGTGTCGATTGCTTGATCAAGATCTTTTTGTCTAAATCAAATTTGATTATCAAGTGATAAAAACTTCTACAAATCAGATCACAGATAGGATTTAATTGAAAAATCTAGATCCAATCTCATTGTGTTCTAAAGTAATTTGGCATAATGTCTTATTCAGATTTTGGACCTGACCTTCCACCCCCACGTCCGATTATTGAAAGACCTCGTTACCAAAGTACAAGGGTTAATTGATCCAGTTATATTTCTCAGAATCTTTACTGAATCATGTGAAGTCTATGGTGAAGTTAATCCAAAGAATAAACTTGAATTATTTTCTATGTCACTGACTGACACAGCTCAAGATTGGTTTAATATCAAGACGTGTCTCAACGACGTGAACTCAAACATCAAGGAGATTATACATCATTGTGACATGCAATGGATGATGCAATACGTGAGGAGGATGAAGATTCAGATGATGAACCTAATATTGGAATGTTGTCGTATACAATTGGGCAAGCCACCACAACATCCAAAATTATTACATCTACCAACATCAATGCAATAGCTGGGTTGATGATAGATGAGTTAGAAAAACTTGGTCAGAAGCAGCAAATGCAGCTCGAGAAGTTGCAGTCACAATTCGATGCAAAGTTGAAGGCCTTGGAAGAGCAGCATGCTAAGATTGATAAAGCAAATGATAAGTTTACTAAAACATTTTTGAGCAGAGAACATGTGTGGTGTGTGATCTTTGTAGGAAATCACACCATAAATGAGTGTCCTACGATGAAAAGACGTATGGCGACTACTATTGTCATCTATGCAATTCTCTTGAACATGAGACAACTTTTTGTTCGTTTAATCTCCAAGTTATTCAGCAAAGATATACTAAGCTTCAATATCGAGACAATCCTACTTGGAAGGAATTGATAGTAAGGCTCATGGCCTTGGATTTCTAGAACAATTAGCTTTGACAACACCTCCAGTATCCTCCTGCAAATATGATGGAACAAGAACCTTTGGTTGGCAATGATTCGTGGAATTATAATACCAACCCAGATATTGGATCATCAGATCAATATGCCATCTATGTTGTTGCATAACAACAATAGTCTAGAAAATGGGCTAGAGCTCCACTTGGATGTTTTGGATGTGGAGAAAATCACAGGATTGCAAAATGTTCGAATTAAAAAAAATTTATTCCCTTTTGTCGAGAATGTGGTTATGGACATTGCTATAAGGACTGTCCAAAGCTACCGCCTGTAATCGCTCCTTTGAATATGACTAGAATCCAGCAAAGACCGGCAGATCAATCTATTGAATGAAGTGTGATAAAATTCCAGCAAGCTCACATGTGTGGGGAATGATCCTCAAGTGTGAATGATCTTGTTAAACTTTGTGTTTAGCAAATAAATTGAATCTAGATTGAATATCAAGATCTAATTCTAGAAGTTATGACCAAAGCACAATCTAGCATGCTAATAATCAAAGAATGATTGCATTCAAAATGAAAAGAGAAGAAGTACAAGAATTTAATGCATTAGCATAATCCTCTACTCGAGTTAGAGAGAGAAAGAGAGAGCAAAATTCAAGCAAACAATAGTATAGATTCAAAATTTGACATGGAATAGTTCAAAGCTTGGTTCTTCATCAAAAATTATGAGAGAGCTTACACATATTTATGGAGATTGGAGTAGCTTGAGGTAGAACCATCTCCATCCTACTTTCTTCTACATCTGAAAGTGAAAACTAGAAAACTAGTGACATTTGTCACTTTACACGCATGCATTTCTACCTACTTTTACCAAGTGTCAAATTCTAAACTAGAATTGTACAAATCACCATGCATGTGTCCAATTCACTTTGTGCATGCCTTGCATGTCACTATGGAACACTTACAACCATTGCATCTGATGTGCACGAGTTTCTACAAGCCCATAATTGGCATTTCTATGTCTACATTCTATATGCATGTTGTATATGACCAACTAGACTCAAGAAACCATGTAGCTCGAGTTTCTTCTAGGCCAAATTAGGCATTTATAATATGAAACATTAAATACACATAGAAAAAACTTTTTCTAAAGCCTAAAGTCAAGATATATAATTTTTCATTTTTCAACGCTCCTAAAAATTGATCTATGTTGACTTGAACATGGATCTTGGAATTACTCCAAGATTGGCTCTATGCTTGATGAAGGAATTTTTGCTCAAAGGTTTGGTCAGCAAATCTGCAATACAAGATGATGTGTCGATGTGCTCCAAGTAGATTTCCCCTCCAATGAGCTTCTCTCTCATGCAGTGATGTGCAAATTCGATGTGTTTGTTCCTTGCATGAAATATTGGATTGTTGGCAAGGGCTTGCGCTGAAATATTGTCACACATGATCAATGGTAGATCATCTTCCTTGATAGTCTTTAGCTCCAAAAGCAACCTCTTGATCCAAAGCACTTCTTTTGTTGTAGTAGTAAGTGCCTTATATTCAGCTTCACAAGATGAGAGTGATATAGTATCTTGCTTTTTGGAAAGCCAAGATATTAAATTTCCTCCAAGATATATGATCATAGGTTGAAGATATGTATCTAAGTACCCTTTTGGCCATTTTCCAATGATGAATAGTAGGATTTTGCATAGCTTGGCTCAACTTATGAACACACAAACTTACATCAGGCCTAGTTATGGTAAGCCAAATTAAGGAGCCTATAAGACTCCTAAAAAGAGTGATGTCCTTGAAGGATCTTTCATCACCTTTATTAGGGTCTTTTTACAATTTGCTCCATAGGAGTATCAATACTCTTACAATATAGCATATTAAACTTTTTCAACATTGAAAGAGCATACTTGGATTGACAAACAAAAGCTTTCTCTTTATGGAAGTCAATCTCTAATCCTAAGATGTAATGAATTTTTTCAAGATCTTGCATCTTGAATTCTCTTCCAAGTGCAATTTTGGTTTTTTCAACTAAATTGATATAACTTCTTGTTAGAATAATATCATCAACATAATTTAGAAGAATGACAATATCACTATCATAGAACCTGACATACAAGGAAGGATCATAGTTACTAAGATTGAATCCTAGTGAGATAAGGGAAGTGTTATGTCAAGAATACCACGATCATGGTGCTTGCTTTAGTACATAGAGACTTTTGAAGAGCAAGCAAACTTTGGTCTTGTCTTGGATAAACCCAGGAGGTTGTTCCATATAAATCTCTTCTTCTAGATATCCATTTAAGAAGCATTTGAG